>JASTWB010000328.1:0-23327 GCA_032158295.1 Pycnopodia helianthoides | reverse complement strand
TATCAATCCAATTTCTGGTTCAGGAGTTATATTCATTCACTATAAAACTTCAACTGCCGGTTTGAACCAGAAGTCAATGTCATATGAGATCATACTCTTTGCATCGTTTCTTAAGTTGTTACATATCATCCCAACGATGTTTAGATTGTAAAAAACCAATACATGGTTCAGAAGTTATGAATTTTTATAACATGACATTTCAACTTGCGGTTTTTACCGGAAGTCAAGGTCAAACCGGTCACATTTTGAATAGTGCGTGTCAATTTATTTATGACCTTTCAGATGATATATGGATTGAAAAAATCCAATGCCTGTTTCAGGAGTTACGAATTTTTCAAAATTTAAACATCAATTTCCGGTTTAGACCGGAAGTCAAGGTTAAAAAGGGTCACATTTTGTGTAGCGCGTGATTAGTTTATGAAGACCTTTTAGATGATGGATGGATTGTAAACATCTAATATGTGGTTCAAAACTTTAGATTTTTTCAAATATAAAGTTTCAACTTCCGTTTTGAACCGGAAGGCAATTTCAAATGAGGTCACACTTGGTAGCGTTGATGGAGTCTTCTGAGTCCTTTCTTATGACTTATAGATAATAAAAATAAAACATGTGGTTGAGGATTTGTAATTAATGAAACATTAAATATCAATTTTTGACTTTAACCGGAAGTCAAGGTCAAACAGGGTCGCATATTGTGTAGCACGTGATAAGTCTAACAAGACCTTTCAGATGCTGTTTGAATTGTAAAAATCCAACGTGTGGTTCAGGAGTTAAGAATTTTTCAAATAATTAGATGGATGATCCGCTGGGGTGCAATATGAGCTCTAACACCGACGGATGCGGAATGTATTCAAGCATGGTCCCCACAGCACAATACATTTACATGCAAAATAATCACACATGCATTTAACATAGAACGTCAATGAAACTGCACGTGTCAGTGCACGTGTAGAGGAGGTTGACCCTAATTGACCGTCTTATTGACGGTCAACTGTTACGTGAGATATGTGTGGCTGTACAGGTACAGCCTATGTTTACGTGTGTTCTTTCACCATCGCGCGTCGTCAATGCGGGTTAACTTAAACGTGCGCGTTTTTCGACCAGATGTAAAAATCAAAATGTTGTTATCTCTGTGCAACAGTTTGAGCAGGCTTAACGTTCTACAACCTAATACAAAAAAATCTCTAAATTGATCAGTAGTTTTTTTGAGATATGAATTTTTGAAATTTTCAACTTCCGTTTTGAACCAGAGGTCAAGGTCAAATGGGGTCAAATTGTACGTTTTTTGATCTTTCAACGACCTGTCCGTATTTATGGATTGTAAAAATCCTACATGTGGTTCAGGAGTTATGATTTTTTACAAATATTAAACTTTGAATTAGTGTAATTTGATACCTGATGACGTCATCATGACATCATCAAGTCTGTGTCGTACCGAGGTTCAATTGTCTGACAAGTTTCAATGTTCAATTCACTTTCAATCTTGAGTTATGCTGTAAAAAAGGCAAAAAACAGATTTTTGAAGGAAAAAAACCCGAAGGTAAACTTAGACCCAGGGTAACGACCCGGAAGTAAATGTCATACGATTTTGTGGTTTACTTTTGAAATGTTGCCCCATTCTTCAACTAAAAGATGCCCGATTATGAACATCGTAGTATAAAGATTGCCGAAACTACAGCAATAAGCAAATGGTCAATTTTCAATTTTAAAAATCTTGTAATTCAACACCCGATGACGTCATCGTGACGTCATGACAAATGTGTTGTCTTCATATCGAGGTACAATTGCCTGATGAGTTTTAAGGTTCAATTCAGTTTCAATCTTGAGTTATGCCCGAAAAATGAAAACAAAACAAAGGCAGACTTTGACCTTCCGGTACGACCGGAACTAAATGTCATAAGATTTTGACGTTAACTTTTGAAATGTTGCCCCAGTCTTGAACTATCAGATGCCCAATTATGAACATCATAGCTTTTAAATTCATTGAAATACAGCACATAGCAAATGGTCACTTTTCAACTTTAAAAACCTTGTAATTTGACACCTGATGACGTCATCGTGACGTAATGAAAACTGTGCCGTCTTCATATTGTGGTGCAATTGTCTGATGAGTTTCAAGGTTCAATTCAGTTTCAATCTTGAGTTATGTTGCCGAGAAGAGTTCCACGGAAGAAGAAGATGAAGAAAAAAAAAACTAGACGTACAGTGTTTGTAAACAACAAACACACAGGTGTTCGTGAGTGATGTCAGATTGTGTTTGAATGAAATGGGGACGACATTTAACATAGCAATTAAATGTCAGGCAACAAGCGTCTTGAAATAAGGCTAGCTTCCACTCCGTTGCACTGGAATCAGTCGCGAGTAGTATGCCACATGCCACGTAAGGTATTGGATCGAGATTTTGATATTTTAATGGCCAATTTCACTTAGAAATATATCTCAGGTCCTATGGGGTCACCCTTTAAATGTGATTTGTACAATTCGGCCGGAGCTTTTTTATGGTGCAAGTACCTTACATGTAGCATTTATGGTTCTCCGATTATGATTGTTTTTAATATTAAACGTTGATTAATTGTTATGACGTCATCGATGACGTCAACGCACCAAAATAATTTGGGTGTCATATACATACTACAATCTATATACATAGTAAGTTTCAAGACAATACCCTTCTTGGTTTATGAGAAATGAACGTTTGAAATCTGAATTTTGAACTTCCGGGTTCAACCGGAAGCAAAGGTCATATGGTGTCACATTGTGTATGTGATTTGCATAATCTGGTAAGAGATTTTTTATTGTGCAAATATCTTACATGTAGCATTTGTGATTCTCCAATTATGATTTTTCTAAATATTAAACCATGATTTATTGTTATGACGTCATCGATGACATCATCAAACCGAATTTCACACATACATATTTAAACACAAAGGTCTAAGTATTTGTGAAGTTTTAAGTCTAAAACGTTTATGGTTCATGAGATATGACGAGTTTTCTTTATGTAAGAAAATTCAACTTCCGGTTTTGATTGAAGTAAAGGTCACATGGGGTCGTACCTAATGAAAGATTTGTAGAACTGTTCAAGGGCCTTCAGATGATACAATGATTAAAGGTGTGCCATATTTGGTTCATAGGATACGTTTCCACCAAAAAACCTTAAACGTCCGTTTTCGACCGGATGTAAAGGTCACATGGGGTCACATTCTGTGTAAGAGTTGTAAACAAAATGTTGAACTTTCATATGAAGCAAAGATCATGTATTTATCATTTATGGTTCTCTAGATATGACGATTTACAGTTTTTCTCATTATTTGTTATTTTGGATGTTATGACGTCATCGATGACGTCATCGCCCCGAAAAAGTTGCGGTTTCGTCTATACACTAAGGTCTAAGTGCATGATAAGTTTCAAGTCTCTAGGAGTTATACTGTTTGCGAAAATTGCGAGAGAAGGATCTCAGATAAAGTGGAAAAAAACAGAACAGTAACGATAGGTTTTCGGGCGGAATGCCCGAACACCTAAAACAAACAAAAAACAGAACAAAAACAAGAGGTGTTCGTGCTTGTATTGCACGAACACCTAAAAACAAACTTCATATTATTTTACTATTTTTAACTCCATTATAAAGAATTTGAAAATAAACCTTTCTAACTTTTTTTTTTAACTCCTTATTAAGAAAAAGACAATGGAGAAACCTTCACCTCTCACCTTTTCGGAATTTGTATTAAGAAAAAGGGAGAACTAGGTTTCCACTACCGTATTCCTGTTTAGTGCGTAAACCGAAAAGCCGATTTTTTAATTTTCTTTTGAGTAATCAGCTTTAAATAAAGAAATAGAAGCAGCACACCTTTATTTGTTTTTCCTTATTCAACTGAGACAAGTGACCGAATTTTTTTAATTTTTGTTTTTGTATTTATTTAATTATTATTTTTTTTATGAGATATCGCCTAACTCACAAGGCCGAACGGCCACTTAAGGTGAGGGCTACACACACTTAACTGATTTGGGCTGTTGACCCAAATCAACTGACACCAGAGGCACGTTGCCACCTACTCCTGGGGCTGAAACAGGGTTACCCCCTTCACAGTCCGTAAGGATGTAGGCATGGGTATCATCCACTGGGAGCCTGGCTGGTAGAGCAGAATGCACTACCTTCCCAACTTACATATTTATTTGCTTTTCTGTCTTTAAACAGAAACACGAATAACTAAAACCTATCACCAAACTTGTTGCCAAGACAGGAAAAGGAAAAACGAAACCCTTTACCAGTTTAAGCCCAGCAATGCCAGAGTGCAGCCGAGTTCGTCCGCAATTTCGTGCAGTAAATATTTACCCTATTCGCCATTGTTGTGCCTTTTTATAAAGATTTTTGCGGGTTGTGATTGTCAGGTGAATACACAAATTAGGTACATGTTTTGTTTCGGTTTCTTAGACGTTTGCAACAGCAATCTTGTAAATTGTATTTCATCATGAGACGATGTACTACAAACTTTCCCCGAATGCATTGCAACGCATAGCACATCCGGTTAATTGCAGTTAGGGGTCTTGGGTCACAGGTCACGTACGTTGTTGACACTGACATTACGGCGACTGACACTTTCACTGAAAGTGTCAGTGACAGTGTTGACTAGAGTGATGGAGTTGGATGAGATTGTACGACTGAAGTGAAAGAGAACGGGTTAAACAACAATCAAGTTGCAGAATCCTTGAAAAAGTACAAGAGAACAAATGGAGAGGGTACACGTGGTCTTTCAGAGAGGTCTGTACGCAGAATCTGTCTGCATCACAGGATAGGGAGGCCACCATCACTCAGTCACTGATCAGGATCTGCGTACAGGCTACACATGCTACAGCCAGACAGCTGTTGATAGTGCTGTAGAACAGGTACGTCCTTCCTCCATTGTATAATAATCCCTTTAACAGCCCAATTAGGGCTAAACTGAGATGTGGTGCGAAAGTGATGTCAACAGCCAGGTGGATAAGGTGCCAAAAGTCAAAAAAAAGAAAAAGATTAAAGGCTTAGTATTTACTGTATGTACACTATCATTCTCTATCACTATCTCTCTAGCATGCTTAGTTCATGAGTTATGGTCCCCCCAACTAAACTTATTTCTTGCCATTACTCCGCACGAGGTGGTGCGCCGTCTTCAGGCCCCGTCACTTTTTGATTTTGGCGTGGGGTAGGCCTACTTTCTTAGCCACTGGCGTCACTTACAAAATTCGTTCAGCCAAGGCGTTTTGAACCTGAAGAGAGCCCTTGTATGGGGCTATCCAAGGGTGTAAGCTTGAAAAAATTGGGCATTGATGTGAGGCTGATTTTAACGTGATTACCTTGTGTTGCAGCTCGTAGTCCAAGAATTCAAGTTGGCAAGCTTTCGCGAGGACTTTGTAGTACCCCCGCTCGCCTGTGATTTCTGGTCCGGAGATGCTAGAAAAGGGACCATAAAAGTTAGATTTTCAGACGAGTGACTATACAAGGTAGATTATGGTGCAAATTTTGTCTCTCTAGCATGCTTAGTTCATGAGTTATGGTCTCCCCTAACTAAACTTATTTCTTGCCATTACTCGGCACGAGGTGACGCGCCGTCTTGAGGCCCCGTCACTTTTTGATTTTGGCGTGGGGTAGGCCTACTATCTTAGCCACTGGCGTCACTTACAAAATTCTTTCAGCCACGGCATTTGGACCTGAAGAGAGCCCTTGTATGGGGCTATCCAAGGGTTTAAGCTTGAAAAAATTGGGCATTGAGGGTGATTTTAACGTGAAACCTTGTGTTGCAGCTTCGGAGTCCAAGAATTCAAGTTGGCAAGCTTTCGCGTGGACTTTGTAGTACCCCCGCTCGCCTGTGATTTCCAGTTTGGAGATGCCAGAAAAGGGACCATAAAAGTTAGATATTCGGACGAGTGACTATCCAAGGTAGATTATGGTGCAAATTTTGTCTCTCTAGCATGCTTAGTTCATGAGTTATGGTCCCCCCAACTAAACTTGCCATTACTCGGCACAAGGTGGCGCGCCGTCTTGAGGCCCCGTCTTTTTGATTTAGGCCGTAGTGTGGACAGTCAGGGTATGACCTAAAATTTTAAGCCTTCAACTTAAAGTTGAAGTTTATTTAGAATTGTTCAAACCAGCCTGTTTCTGACCACGGTGCATGTCACACAGCAGGGATGTGTGATTGTTCCGTCCCAACTCATTGACAATTGTCCCAACCATATGGAGGAAGCCTCCATCCATGTCCCAACTATAGTTGGGTAGTTGGGACTTAGATTGTCAAGTTTGGGCGGAACATGATGATGGGACAGGTAACATAATTAGAACTATTCTATGAATTATATTATGAAAGAGGTTCATTCCTCTTTCGCCCTCATGAACATCATATCAATTATCATGTTCAAAATCCTATTCAAAACTTTTTGCTCTTCGCGTTTATGCACCTACGTACACTCAAGTTCTTTTTTGAAACCGGATCTCGCCAACCTTGTCCTTAGCGTAGGCTCTCTAGTCCGAGCTCTAGTCCCAGTCAGAGCAGCCACAGAACAAGGAACAGAAGTACTACTGTATTTTTTAGTATTACTACTAATACTTTTAATAGGTAAGTATACTGAAGGAGCTCAGGTGGGTAAATAAACTCACTCCTTAAACTGTTAAAAAACAAATTGCAAAAATCTAAAAATTGTCTCCGCCATTCAGAATCCTAATTTGGCATCACCTTTTGAAAACAAATGTGGGGTGGGGGAGGGGTAGTGCCACCAATGCTTTACCCTTGTTCATTGAAAATAATCCCATTCGATTCTTGGACAGTTCGAAGCTCCACGTACAAATCCAATAATCATTGTACAATGTACTGCGAAGTACACGTATATTTTAACAAAACAAACAACTTTAAACAACATATTGTAACGTAAACTCGAGCGGTCTAAGAGTCTCCCTGTAGGTATACGTCTATCTTCTGTTACATACTAAAACACACTCAAATAAATTCCTTGATGCACCGTATTCTATTTAACTCAACGATGTTTTATTCAGATTCTCTCTTCTTCTTACACTTACTTTAATGATTTGTCTGGCTCCTTCCTTCTGTTGACCGTTAATCTTTTATCAACATGTAAGTTACTGACGGCGCAATCACTGACCTGGGTCTAAGTTTTGATGCTTCGCCAAAGCCCGCCAAAGTACAACTGCCCCACTCTAGTGCGTATCGCGGCCGCCGAATCCGCGCTGCATGCTGCCCATGTGATCTTCACGCAGAGATCACGCGCTGGCCACATGCACGGCGCCGCTGCAAGAACTGGGTCAGTAACTGCGCCACCAGGCGACTATTTCGCCACATTACCTCCACCTTTAAGAGGATGATGTGTCCTCACATCATGTCAACTTCACTTAACTCACTTAGTTCAGGTTATAACTTTTTTTTATATTTTTTTTGTGTTTATTTTTTATTAAACTCTGGCAAGATATGCGCCTTTAAGAACAACAATTTAAAAGTTAATACAATTCAAAACAGTACGGTCTCTAGGTTTTTCAGAGATGGCTAACACAACAGACAAAGAAAGCACTTACAAAATAAAGTGGTTTGTGAAATTACCAAAAGTACACTGGATTTCAGGTTTCTAAACATCCTCCTTACTTTAACTTTTAAAAACGTTTAGAAAGAGAACAGCTAGCAAAAGGAGAGAATTTATTCATAACTGTACTTTTCGGTCACTACTCGCGACACGACGGTGCTACCATCCAGTAGCTCTTTGATGGTGCGCTCTTTTATCACCCGTGCTAGTGATGTCTGTACGGCTACATCTCGATGAGTCGGCTCACTACGCTCGTGATTATCTGCAGTCCACTCCTCTGGCTCCAACGTGATCCGCCTGACGACTGGAGGGAGGGCTGTGTGTGGTCCTACGGGTTGAATAGGAGGGTCCGTAATCAACTGCAGCGGGAGCCTCACAGGGGAAGGGGGTACCGTCAATGGCTGCAATACGGGTCTTTGGCCGGTGAAAGGCAGCTGCTGGATGGGGCTGCTTGGGTGGATGCTAAGCACATCGAAGTCTCTTCCTGGCGTTCTCGGCACTTCGTCTTTCTTGGCAGACACTGATGCTTGCTCCCTATGGGCGTGCTGCCAATGGCGGTCTAAGTCATGCTTCCTACTGAACCGGATTGGGCAGTACGGACAGGCAAACCTCTCTCTCGCTTTCTGATGTTGCTCCTCAACGTGCCGACGCAGAATTGCCGATGAAGAGAAGCTTTTTAGGCATTCAGTGCATTTCTGTCTTCTTGGCGAACGACTTCGCTCCCGGTCTTGATCTCTGCTTCGGCCCCTGGTGTCCATTATTAACCCTCCTGTATGCACACATAAAAGGAGCAGAGTAAAACAATTGGCACATGATTAATTAAATGCTAGTAACACCATTCTCCATAACGGTCTGGAGGCTTTCGTTTTCGTTTCGTACGGCCACTTCCATTAAATTGTGGTTCCGTCTCGTGATCACGGTCTGCTGGATATACCACGTCTTTACTTGGCTTCAAAGGGTCTACGTCACTGTTATCTATTGGATTTCCCTCATAATTCGTTTGATTCAGTAGTTTGGTTTCCTCTGCCTCCGGTTCAGGGTTTTCTCCATCACTAAGCTGGCTCAAGGGTTCTACCTGCCCGGTATCTGGGTCTGGAGTTTCTCCTGCGCCATGCTGGCTCAACAGATTGGGTTCCATCCTCTCATTTAATCGCTCAACCTCAGTTGGCTGGTCATTTTCCCCCTCCTGTTGAAGCTGGAACCAAGATGTATCTACCTCGCCGTAGAACGGCTTCAGCCGGTTGACATGGATAACCTTGGGTTTATGTCTGGGCCCTCGTTGCATCCTTACCACAACATCACTCAATAAATGAGTTATTATGTAAGGGCCGTCCCATTTTGGCTGGAGTTTTGGAGATAATCCAACCTTCTTCGTTCCAACTCGTGTCATTACTGTACTACCAACATCAAACACAGGTTTGTCAGCCTTAAGATTGTAATGCCGGCTCTGATAACAGGCGGACTTCTTCAGTTGAATTCGAGCCATCTCGTGGGCTGATTCCAGCCGCTGTCTCAGCTCTTCGCTGAAGTCTAATGCATCGGTATGTTCCTCCTGTGGTTGACTACATATCACATCAATTGGCAAGTCAACCTCTCTTCCAAACATCATCTTATTTGGGGTAAGGCCCGTGCTCTCGTGAGGAGAAGCGCGGTATGCCATTAAGACCAATGGCACATGTCTGTCCCAATCCTTTTGATTAGTGGCCACGTACGAGGCGAGCATTGCAATCAGCGTCCTGTTGAAGCGTTCCACCTGACCGTCACTCTGCGGGTGGTAGGGTGTTGTTCGGGTCTTTTCTATACCCAACAATCCACACAAATTCTTGAAGAGCTTACTTTCAAATTGTCGGCCCTGGTCACTATGTATTTGGCGAGGTACGCCAAACCTACTTATGAATTCGTCAACTAACACACGGGCGATGGTTTCGGCATCTATGGCATGCACTGGATAGGCCTCTGTCCATTTGCTGAAATAGTCCGATACAACCACAATGTAACGATTGCCTCCATCTGTGACTGGGAAAGGACCAGTGATGTCTATCGCTATCCTTTCTAGTGGCACACCGGAGACTTGCTGTTTCAGCGGCGCCCTTTGGTGTTTCTGTGGCATCTTCTGTTTAGCACACTCCAAACACATCCGGCACCATTTCTTGACACTGTCCAGCATCTTCCACCAGTAAAAACGGGTTTTGACTTTCTCATGCATTTTCCGTATGCCTAGGTGACCCCCTGTTGGGGCTCCATGCAACTGCCTCAGGCATTCTTCTTGCATCTTGTTTGGAATTATCAAAAGGTAACGGGTTTCCTTGCCGGTATCATCCTCCCATTTCTTTTGCAAAATTCCATTTCGAACACAGAGCTGGTCCCAGGCTCCCCACAAGGTCTTAAAGCGGGCATTTTCTGCCGAAATCTCTAGCCAAGGCGGTCTTTGAACCTTACATTCGAGCCAGTCTATAAACTTGCTCAGTATGGGATCCTCCTTCTGTCTCTGCCGAAGTGTTGCATTTGAAATTCCCAACAACCAATTCGGTTCGACTTCTCTGGCAGCAGCTACAATTTGTCGGATGTCCTGGGGAGTTGCATGTTCGGTCTGCTCTTGCAACCCTTTACAACGCTCTCTACTACTACCCTGCTGCTTTGTATACAATTCACAAGATGTATCCTCGGTCTGAGAAGTGGTTGTGGCTGGCCCTTCATCTTGCCTATCTTCAGTGTTCAGCCCAAAAGGCTGCTCCCAGTATACTGGGGAACGTTTACACTGCAGGCAGGGCATTCGTGACATAGCATCAGCATTTCCGTGCTTGCGTCCAGGTCGGTGCTCTATAACAAAATTATATTCGGCCAACACCTGTAGCCATCTGGCTATTTGCCCTTCGGGATTCTTAAACCCGAAAAGCCATTTTAACGCTCCGTGGTCAGTTCGAATTCGGAATTGTTGTCCATACAGATATGGACGGAAGTGCTTCACATGGTGCACCAGGGCAAGGAGCTCTTTCCTGGTCACACAGTAATTTCTCTCGCTCTTGCTGAGGGAACGGCTGGCATAGGCTATTACTCTCTCCACGCCATCTCCATTTTGTGAAAGCACGGCCCCTATGCCAAAATCACTGGCATCAGTGTCCAGGATGAAAGTTCTCCCGGCCGAGGGGTAAGCTAGAATTGGAGATGAAATAAGGCGCCCTCTTAGTTGATCAAAAGCTCCCTGGCACTCACGAGTCCAGCTGAACTCACGACCCTTCTCTGTTAGCCTATGCAGTGGACCAGCCAACTCAGCAAAAGCCGGCACAAATCGGCGATAATATGAGGCGAGTCCAAGAAAACTACGGACATCACGCACATTCTCAGGTATCGGCCAGTCTTTCACTTTTTGGATTTTCTCCGGATCTGTATGCACCCCCTCGTCTGAAACAACATGTCCAAGGTAACATACTTGTTGCTGAAACAGGTGACACTTTTTGGGCTTTAGCTTGAGTCCTGCCTCCCTTATCCGCTCAAAGATAAGTTGAAGTCGTTCCACGTGCTCCTCAAAAGTTTGACTGTATACTATGACGTCATCTAAATAGACCAAACATATCTGCCAATGGAGACCGCGCAATACATTTTCCATAAGTCTTTCAAAAGTGGAAGGGGCGTTACATAGCCCAAAGGGCATCACTTCGAACTGGTAAAGGCCGCAGTGAGCTGCAAACGCCGTCTTCTCTTTATGATCTTCTGCCATCGGCACTTGCCAGTACCCGGATGCAAGGTCAAGAGTAGTGAAATATCGGGAGCCTGCTAAGGTGTCAATGGTGTCGTCAATACGCGGAATAGGGTATGCGTCTTTGCGTGTTATAGCATTCAGCCGTCGGTAGTCCACGCAGAATCTCACACTCCCGTCTTTCTTTCTCACCAGGACGATGGGTGACGCCCACGGTCCCGATGCTGGCTTGATGACACCTTTCTTTAGCATGTCGGCTATCTCCTTCTCTGCCACTTCCCTCTGATGAATTGGCAACCTCCTCGGTGGTTGCTTCACAGGAAGTGAACTACCGGTTTCAATACGGTGCTTGGTATAAGTTGTCTTACCAATATCTCCATCTCCTTTAGAGAACAGCGCCTGGTTCTTGATCAGGAGGTTCTTTACCTGAATTTCTTCTGTTCCGTCTAAGCGAAGTGTGCTTCTCTGATAAAGGTCATTTAAATGTTCAGGAATTTGGCCATGTTCTCCCTTGCAGTTCCTATCACCATCACAAGATCGGACGATGTTGATTTGCTCCGATTTCACTTGATCACCTGCATCCAGGTTGGGCCCAACTGCGTCGACTGTTTGGAATGTACCTGCCGTCGTTCCTTTGTAGATAGTCACTTGAGTGTCAGTTGGATTCATCAGTCTTACTGGCACTATTCCCTCCTTGGTGCTGACTAGCGAGGGTGCTAGCATGAGATTATTTCTCTTGACAAGACCAAGGGCCGGTTCAATCATCCCATACGGAACTCCTCCTGCATTCTCGCTGAGTCTTCCTGCCATTACCATTTCTGTCTGTGCCGGTACTACCACTGTTTCAATAACGGTCACACGACAGCTCCGCTGTCGATCGGATGTGTCCCTGAGAGGTAACTCTATTCCCCTCCACTGCAGAGTGTTGCTGGTTATGTCAATTGAGCAATTCTCAGATTGCAAGAAATCTAAACCCAGGAGCACCTCATTGCTAATGTCAGCGACGATAAATTTGTGAGAGACAAGGTGGCCACCCAACTTCAGATTCACTGTTACTTCCCCTGAGACTTCCAAACTCATATCATTTGCGACGTTCACCTCCACGCAAGTTTTGGCAATGCTGCATTGTTCTTTCTTTGACCATTTATTGACAATTCTCTCAGATATAATTGATACCGAAGCCCCCGTGTCAATCAGAAGTATTGCATCTACTCCATTCAAAGAAGCATCTAAAAATAACCCACTTCCAACTGCATTAACCTCTCCCCTTTGAAGAGTGCTGTTAGGCCCCTTGGCTACAGCTGAGTCTTGGCCCCCAGGCTCAGCTACTAACAGTTTTCCTGTTTTTCAATGTGTTGAGACTGTTGGACGTTCACATGAGCTGGTGTAGTGATATCACCCCTTTCCAGTAAGGGACAGTTAGGTCTAATATGGCCATACTCCTTGCAATTATAGCACTGAGGCCCCCTTCCGTCTGACCTTCGGGTCCCGCCAGGCTTCCTTCTGTTCAGCTGTCTTTGAAGTTCCCCAAGCTGTTCTGACATTTTCAATATTTGCTGCTGCAACTCTGCTGGCTCTGTACGTGTTTGAATGGCCTGAATTGTTTCATTTGGGGTTACCTGTCTCACATTGACTTTCCTCAGGTCCATCATCCGACGTTCTTTTTCTGCCTTTTGAAGGGCTTCTAATTCAACTGCGGCTGCGACGGCGCTGTCAAGTGTTGTTGTTCTCATTTGCATAACCCTTATTCTAATGTCCCCGTCAGCCAACGCATCTAGAAAATGGTCTCTACCCATGTGATCTTTGCTTTCAGACGGTAGGTCCACATACACTTTTTCCACCAGTCGTCGGATCTCCTCGGCCATTTCTACAAGGCTTTCTGTAGTTTTCTGTCGGCGGTTTCTGAGTTGAGCCCTATAGAGTTCTTTCCTTCCCAGTGGATCGAAACGGCCCTGCAGCGCTTTCACTAACTTATCGTAATCTCCAGTCGCATCTTTTGGCATTGTACTTAATACCTGCTGTGCTGAGCCAGTTAACAAGACGGCCAAAAACTGTAACTTGTCTTTGTCACTCCATCCATTGAGCTCTGAGCATAGCTCAAAGTGCTTAAGGTAGGCCGGCCATGATGCTTTTCCATCATATCTGTCGGGTTTGATCAATGGCCTAGTTCTCTCTACCCGCTTGGTACTGTTCCCATTATTGTCCAATGTCTTGTCTTTTATGCTAATTGCTTCCTGATCTTTAGAAGGTACCGGATTAGATTTAGCAATGACATCATCACTTTGGGGCTCTTGTGGCTTACCCTCCTTGGCTGATTTCCCCGACGCAGTCAATGGTACACTTGCTTCGGTTGACTTATATTTTGTCGGTTCATGTCCACTCTCGGCCGGCAAGGCGGTGGGCAAAATGCCCATAAAGTCTGGTGTAGACAACCCTTTTCTGTGGACGCTGCAGACCGATCCGTTCCCCTCTGTCCTTGTAGGCGTACTTGGATTTTGTCCGTACCCATTGTCACTTTCCAGTCTCTGAGCTTCAATAAAAGGCTGAAACAGTGATGTTCTGCGGGTCGATTCCCTCTGTGGTGGCTCGGGGCTGATCGTGTATATTCCTAACCCTTCCATTGTGTCAAAAGTGGAAACAAACTGATTTGTTGACGCTGTTGTTGTTTTCGGAAATTCATTTTCCTTCTTTATTATAGCAGACGGGTACCGAGGGCTGGGGTCTTCAAATCTTCCTGCCCGTTCCGTTTGAACGGCCGCTGTATCTTTAGGGATCATACCCCCACCTGTGTTTGAGTCAGTAGCGCAGCTGTTAGGTAGCCTTACACCTGTAGATTCTGTTCCGCTAAATTCAACCTGCCGTATGGTGTGACCTGTCTGATGGCGCTCATTAGATTCACTGGATGGCTCGCCATTGGTTCTTCCTCCTAAAGGTGCAGTCTTTTTCCGACTACTGTTGCGTTCCTGCATGCTTTGAGAGATTAATTCAATTTCTCTTGTAACCTCCTCATACCTTTCCTCCAGTAAACGTTGCAACCTCATAATAGAGGGCTGCTGGGATTCCATGCCGAACTGTGGTCTAAGTAAACAAACAAAATAATACTCCGGGCGGCTTTCCGGTCGTCTTTCCAGGCGTCTTTCTGGGCGGCTCTCCGGGCGGCTTTCCGGGCGGCTTGGGCACTGGTTCTTGGAAGCTTTTGTGTGTCTCGGTCTACACCACTGACACGATTCATTTATGTACACTACACATCAGCAATTCCACGGATCGTCTCTGGCTAGTCGATCTCTCCGGGCGGCTTTCCGGGCGCTTTCCGGTCGTCTTTCCGGGTGGCTCTCTCCGGGCGGCTCTCCGGACGGCTCTCCGGGCGGCTTGGGCACTGGTTCTTGACAGCTTTTGTGTGTGCGCCTCGGTCTACACCACTGGCACGACTGGTTTTCCCTATCCGGGCGGCTTGGACTCTTACTGTCGTTCTGCTACCTTTCGTGAGTGCGCCTCGGTTTACACCACTGGCACGACTGGTTTTCTCTTTCTGGACGGCACTAGTCAGCAAGTGCCTCGGTTTACACCACTGGCGCAACTGTTTCTCTATATAAAAACTATTAACCAGTCAACTCGGTTTACATCACTGCCAAAACAAAACTCTGCACAAGCATGTACTAAAGCAAGTTGAAGAACACAAACAAAAACATCAAGCAAACTTACTAGTAATACTAACAGAAATATCGCGACGCTGCCACCAATGTAACGTAAACTCGAGCGGTCTAAGAGTCTCCCTGTAGGTATACGTCTATCTTCTGTTACATACTAAAACACACTCAAATAAATTCCTTGATGCACCGTATTCTATTTAACTCAACGATGTTTTATTCAGATTCTCTCTTCTTCTTACACTTACTTTAATGATTTGTCTGGCTCCTTCCTTCTGTTGACCGTTAATCTTTTATCAACATGTAAGTTACTGACGGCGCAATCACTGACCTGGGTCTAAGTTTTGATGCTTCGCCAAAGCCCGCCAAAGTACAACTGCCCCACTCTAGTGCGTATCGCGGCCGCCGAATCCGCGCTGCATGCTGCCCATGTGATCTTCACGCAGAGATCACGCGCTGGCCACATGCACGGCGCCGCTGCAAGAACTGGGTCAGTAACTGCGCCACCAGGCGACTATTTCGCCACAATATGTTTAGTGTAAGCGGCATTTATTGTATATATTTCTATGGCAAATTTTTCATCAGTAGATGAAAAATATTACAATCCTTGCATGCATCCATGATGCAACCTAGGACAGGCAGAAACCATTGTTGAGGTTTTAACGGTCTACAATTTCTTATGATGTCATGAAACGTTGTAATGAGACACCCATTTCATAGTGTTTGTTTGATGCAGCCGAGCGGATAAGAACGCAGGACTCTCTCTCTGGTGTTTCTGATCAGCAGAGTGCGGGTTTGAGTCCCGGTTGTCACACTTGTGTCTTTAAGCAAGACGCTTAATAACTGCTTTGAACCATTAATGAGCAAGTTTGGGTGGCGACTAAACTTGACTGGACCGACTAGACTAACCAGAAACCATAGAGCACAGATTGACAATATATAGAGGAGATTGACAATATATTGAATTATAACACCCCTTACAAATATTCTGCCTTTTGATTGGTTAAGAGTGCGTCATATGATATGCCTTAGTTTTACTAGAAACCGCGCGTGAACCGCGTGGTACTATCACACGGCCGCCGATGTACTATCACATGACAACCGATGTACTATACCCATAGCAACAGCAGCTTCATGGTACCTAGACGTCTTTTGTACGGGGTGTTATAAAACAAATATTGACTACTTTTCCTCGTGCTAAGGTTAAAACTACGACGCCCTCGGTGATTCCCGGCGCAATCTATTATCCCTCGGCTTCGCCTTGGGAAAATAGAACGCGCCGGGGATCACCTCGGGCGTCGTAGTTTTAACCATAGCACTCCAAGCAGTCAATATTTGTATACCATGCACTGGAGCATGGTCGACTATGGTCAATTCGAGAGCTACGTAACAGTTTGGTCAAGTCTAGTCGCCTACCCGAACTTGCTCATTGCTGTGTCCTTCGGATTGTTTCATGCACATAAGTAAACCCAGTGCACTTTATCGCAAAGAGAAGGGGGTTCAACTCGGTGTTCCTGGTTTGATTGGCTGCATATAGCCGTGGTAGGGCATCAGTCCTGGGTATAAAGCTTCTCTACGGTGCGAAAAAATGTTCAACTAATGTTTAAAAATACTTGTACCTAAGTAAGAAGCTGGAAATTCCTCCACTTATTCTTTGTGTCCTAAAATACACTTTTGATGATTCCACAAATAACAATTGTATTCATGGATGACATTATTTCAAAAAATAAGTCGGAGTTTTGTACTATCGTTGTTGTCATCATGTACCAATTGCCCGCGTGGCTATATGTGCGCATGCCCGACATGTATAACATCCCCAGCCGTCACAGGAAGAACTTGCTGCACGAACGAACGTGGTCAACCTCGTTTCCAGGGGTGATCGATCTTGCAAGTCTTCACAAGCGAGTTGGTCCGGAAGTTACAAGAGGGATAGCAATTTTCATTTTATTTTCTCAAATAATGTCACCCAAGGATAAAGTTAACACTTCTGAACCCAGCCGGCTTGGAATTCTGGACATAAGGAATATATGAACGAAGCTTTAGCTTCCTCCATCAGGTATATATATATGACAATTATTTGTTGGAAAATTTTTCGCAATGGTAGATTACCTTTATAGTATACCCTGGACTCCGTCGCATTGTATGCAACGGAGAAGTCCAACCTGGGCTAGGCTGCATATTGCCCCACAGCACCTTGTAAACTAGACCAAGTTACTGGGGCGCTGTACTCCTTTTTCGAAAAATTTCGACTTTTATCGGTCGTACTAGCGCCCCAGGAACTTATTGTACGGGTGCGTTCGATTAGGGCATCCGTCTAATTGATGGGTACCCTACCTCCCTTAACCGCGTTGTCGTCACAGTTGAGGCAGGGCACCTGTCTAAAATTTGACAGGTGCCCTGCCTCAACCGCGTGGTTTCACGGTTGAGGCAGGGCACCCGGTAAAATGAAGATTGATGTAGTTACGTATAATAAGTTCCTGGGGCGCTAGTACGACCGATAAACGTCAACATTTTCGAAAAAGGAGTACAGCACCCCAGTAACTGGGTCTACTTGTAAACCATTACCGTAATTTCCTTTGTATAAATCGCACCGCCATTATAAGACGCAACATGACATTACACACAGAGGTCCAGGTCCCATTCACTAAAAATTTATGAACCAATCTTTCCATGTTCTGATGAACAAACTTGAAAATCTCCCTGATTATGGAAACTTTTTTCCTATCATCACTGATCATGTTGATTGTAATTGGGAATTTCTCCCTGATTGTTGGACAAATTGCCCCTGATTGCAATATGCAAGCCATGGACAGTGTCAGTTTTAATTATATTTTTATGGTCATCGCAAGAAGCACAGATTTGCTTCGCAAAACGTTAACAAATAGGCCCCTTAACCCTCTTGCTGTCTGACCATTCAATACCATTCACTGTGGTTTTGAATTATACATGAAGATAAACTATGCCAGCCTGCAATATGATACCATGAGGGAACGCATGTACACAGTTAGTTTTGTGCACAGTTGTGCCACCGTACACAACCTTGGCAGTCGAATGGTTTCAAATGGTTGGTCAACTCCCTGGAAAATGTTGCCAAGAGTCACTGACAGTAGGAGGGCTAATAGATCAAATTTACAATGTTTACAAAAAAGAGACTATCCATGCAAATCTTCATTAGTTATTAACAATGTTTTTAATCAACCTCCATTACTTTGTGTTCACATTGTTGCAGGGTTCTCATTGTAGTTGAGCTTCTTTTGTCCATGTTGGATCATCTACCTGTAAAGTGATGGCTGCAAAAATAACATTTGGTGATGGTATTTGTGTCATAATTGGAGGGGGTATTGGTCTGTCAGTACTAATTGGCATCTTAATAGCAATATGTAAGTAGATTTTTTCATCTACATGGTATCTATTATATAAATCTTTAGATCGATGATTGTCCTAGACCACTTACTGCTTGGAGTTCCCAAATTGTTTCCGTGCTCAGCCTAAAATGCGCTCAACATACATGTCTTCCAGCGATAAGTGGTATCGATCATCAATGATCAATTACAACTTGCACTTGATTTTGGCACGGTGATGGATGCGGCACATCCGTTCCATCATCAGTGTCTAAAGTCTCCTGAAGATGAGCAGAGTACACTGTTCAAAATATCGAGATCACACCGGCTCTTCTCAGAGCAAAAACTTCTCCCAAAAGAGTTTTATACATGGTTGTACCTTCAAGTTTACTAACTATAGTTTTTCTTGTGTCAAGTTTAAAAAAAAAAAATTTAAATGAGATATCGCCTTACTCACAAGGCCGAACGGCCACTTCAAGGTGCGGGCTACACTTAACTGATTTGGGCTGTCGACCCAAATCGACTGACACCAGGGGCTCGTTGCCACCTACTCCTGGGGCTGAAACAGGGTTACCCCCTTCACAGTCCGTAATGATGTAGGCATGGGTATCATCCACTAGGAGCCTGGCTGGTAGAGCAGAACTACCTTCCCAACTTTTTACGAAGCAATTATGGTTAAGTGCCTTGCTCAAGAACCCACACTGTGCTGCTGACAACACCAGAGCTTGGGTCCGGTGAACTAGACCACTCGGCCACTACACGTGCGCCAGTGGAGATTATCTTATAATTCAAGCCCTGCAGATGTTCCATCAATCTTTCTTTTATGATTTGCTTAATTATTTTTTAAAGGTAGATGGTGTTGTGGAGACAACATTTTGGTGTGTCAAGCGGTGCAGAGGGAAGTCATCTACAACAGGTATTAGTTTAGTTAACATACTAAGGATTTTTACTCAAAGTGCCAAAGTAATCATACTTGAATATTGCTCGACCACCCTTAAACTCAGCGGTAATTGGTACATGTGTGTTGTGTTCAGTCAAAAAGTAAACCTGCTTTAAGGTTTGAGATGACACCTTGGTGTGTAATAACTGAATATTTCCATTTTTGTTGTTCTCATAATAAGACTAGAGATATTTTCACAATGATGTCACCACAGACCTTATATAGTTTCAAGATCGTTTACCAACAATGCAAAGTTGCAAATCTTACTCCAAAGCAACAACAGCTGAAACAACAAGAAAAAGGTAGATGATTCATTCACCTGTTTGGAAATACCTTTTCCCTGATGACATTGCTTTAATCTAATATAAGCAACATGTCAGAATGCATAGATGTGTAGTGTTTACATAGAGCTACCAAACACTAGGATTGGAAATGTAGATCTGACTTCATGGTAAAATTGAAGAGTGCTTCTAAACAGTTCTGGCTTCACAACATGCAACCTAGCTCAAGGAACCAGACGTTAAATAACAAAGCTCAATAGTCAAAGTTACATTTTCAATGCTAATAGTTTACTTTTATGTGTTTTTGTGTTCCATGTTAATTCAGAATCTACTGAGAATGGTCAATCAACAAATACAGGTAAGCTACAGCGGAAATCAGGGAAGTATACATCAATGTAAAGGAGTGTTATTCTATGCCTGTCTAAATAGGTGCGGATCTAGGGGGGTCCAGACCCCTCTCTGCTCTTGGCAAAGTCTTTTAAAATGTAGTGATCTGTAAGAGAATCAACCGCAAAGTGCAAGCTAATTGCAAAGCGCGAGCTACTTGCTAAGCGCGAGCTACTTGCTAAGCGCGAGCTACTTGCTAAGCGCGAGCGTGTGCGCGGTTGGTTTCTAATTAATAATATTTTGATTTAGAAGATGATTAATAACAATGATAGTAATAAAATTAAGGAGTGTAAGGATAAGGGACAGTTTGGGTAAGATAGAGCAGAGCAGAGCTCGAGCAGAGAGCTCTTAATAAAACAGTAATTTTTAAAGACACTGGACACTATTAGTAATTGTCAAAGACCAGTCTTCTCACTTGGTGTATCTCAACATATGGATAAAATAACAAACCTGTAAAAACTTGAGCTCAATTGGTCGTCGAAGTTGCGAGATAACTATGAAAGAAAAAACACCCTTGTCACACAAAGTTGTGTGCTTTCAGATGGTTGATTTCGAGACCTCAAATTCTAATTCTGAGGTCTCGAAATCAAATTTGTGGAAAATTACTTCTTTCTCGAAAACATGTCACTTCAGAGGGAGCCGTTTCTCACAATGTTTTATACTGTCAACATCTCACCATTACTCGTTACCAAGTAAGGTTTTATGCTAATAATTATTTTTAGTAATTACCAATAGTGTCCAGTGCCTTTAAGAGACATCATTACTTGCGTCCAACTTGTCATTTGTCTGTTGGTGGTCTTCAACTTCAACTTCAAGCCTCCCGATTAGCTATACCTACTATTATACTACTCTGCACGTACGTGAGGAAGAAAAGGACCAAAACCCAGGCCAAGACACTACAAAAACTATCTTTATCCTTTTGTAAGCTTTAAACTTAGGCAGGGTGTCCTGTTAGGTTTTTAAAGCCTGGGATAGCTTTTAAGTTTCAGAAATCGATTAAATCACTCAATACACTGCTCTTGTTATTACAAGAAAATAAAACAACTGCTTTTGATATGTTTTGTTTCAGATACAGCAAACAACTCTAATTGTATTTTTTGCAGTAAGTATCATCTTGATGACTGGTGTCATTTTTCCCAATTATGCCACATGTTTGTTATAGTTAGAAAAACCATTGCCAGCTGGTGAAAAGTGCAGGCCTGATTTTTAACAGAGGCAATTGCCTACTTGCTCTTGGTTATTGCAAAACTCAAAAAAATCTCACCCAGTTCAACAAGTTGTTGATATCAGTGCCTTGATAATTTCCCATGGTTGCACTCTGCTGGCGTTGTTATATTTTAAAGTAAACTGACCCTTAAGTAAATTTCCTAAACAATTTTGAACTATAGTGACTTGTGGGCTTACAAATAAGTACATCATACGTACTGGACTGGTCTCATGTCTTTATCCATAAGGATAAAGGCAGGTACTGGTTTTATATACTGGTTTTATGTACAACCAAGTGATTAAATCTCTTTTGAAGGGGGAGAGACAAGCTTCAATTTCAAATGTTGAGACAACTTTTTCTTGATTGCTGGGGTTTCCATTTTTTTTTTCTGTGCTCACCCGCAGGAAAAATTTTTCGGAATTTCTAAAATAATGATTTTTGTTGTTGAGAGAGAAAAACGTAATCACCATAAAACTATAACTAAAAACAACAAAACGGTCTCAAAAAGGCATCGCGATTTCTTTTTTTCTTTCAACATGTTCAAGAAAATGTGATTTGTGATCACTATTATCGGCCAAACCTTGGCTGTTAGCCCTGGCCATGGCAGGGTGGAATCTTGGACTTACCTCCCTTGACGAATACAACATTTGGTCCAAAATGGTGGCTGTCTTAAAAAAGGGAGATTTTTAAGCATGATTTCCACTACCCTTTCTCCTCTTTGTAAGGGGCAAGTGATGCGAAACAGGGTCTGTCATGTATAAATGTCTTTCGGCACCATCCCATGTACAACTTTAAAACGGGCTTTGTGTTTTTTGTTTGATACATGTCTTCCAGCGTTTACTGGTTAACAAACCACATATCTTTTCAAAATCAACACTTCTTTCCAAAAGAGATTTGTTCACAGGTTGTTACCCACAAACTTAACCAGTTCTTTTGTTCTTACACTATGCAAAGCTTCATATGTTGAGGGTCTGATTGAAATTTCTGTTTCTTTAATTGCAGACTGTTGTGGTTCAACGACTGGTACATAGCGGGTACTTCAGTATCTGGTCTTAAATACTGCGCTGATTTTAACAGGGCTTAGGATCATTAGCAGCAACTAGGGCTCAATTTGAGCACAAATTTATCTAACATTAAAGAGGGGCTGTTAAGGTTCAATTCAATTTTGTGATGCACTCATTTTCTTTCAGAGCGAAATTCAAAACATGACGTCATCAGACATTAAGAAATTAGGCACCAGATATTCAATGCTGTTTTGTTTGAATATCAAAAGGGAGAGTATAAGCCCAATTTCCAGTACCTTCTGTCTCTCTTTGTATGGGTGAAATGAAGTGTAGCTCAGTAGGTGCATATACCAGTGCATGCTACACGATGTCCGGGTAGATATACAAGTCAGCCGTCTGACTGACTGCAAAAGACTGTGGGCGCTCTGAAGTTGATCTGGGCGACAAAACTGGCGGGTGTGGAAGCTAGGTCTTCTCTTGATTCAGAGTTGTTTGACTGACTATAGTACCTTTTCTCAATCATTACAGTCGAGAACAGGAACAAATCTGCAGCTCAAGAACGCAACAATGAAAGTGATCGACTGCTGTCAACACAACCCAGTGAGTAATCAGGCCTGCATTTTATTACTGAACCAGCGTACATTGTCTTGTAAAACCTGCTTTGGGCTAGTAAACAACACTATTTTCACGTACCTTTCAAGATTCTGAAGGCATAAAACATGCAATTTCTTCAAATACTGTTGTTTGTTATTATTATTATTATTATTATTTCAAATATCAAGTAATAAACCATAAGTCAGTTTACCTTTATCGGTTTATTACTGTATTTTTTTTATATCGGAATACAAAACAAATACTTCAAAATTTAAGTTTCATGGAAAACTAATGTAGTATTACTATTTGTAGAATGAAGTTCGGCTGGACGCCAAAGTGGGGTCTGCACTGTTCAGTGTACGTGCATGTTTATTCCGTCAATCCTCAACACTCACAAAAAACCTATTACACAACAGACACAGTAACATACATGTATGGTATAAGTCACATTTACATGAACAATGTATAGCATTGGCCCCCAATTACACGTACAGTACTTTACCTAACCATGGTAAACTTGATGTAATTGGATCAGTATTTTAATTTATATTCCCACGATCTTAATCCCATACAAAATTACATAATTAACTCCCACATGACTTCTCTACGACTTCAACACTTATATATATGCAATTACATCAAATACTGTTGTTTATTATTATTACTTCA
>JASTWB010000327.1:0-23329 GCA_032158295.1 Pycnopodia helianthoides | reverse complement strand
AAAGACTATAGTTCGGTTTTAAAATTTCAAATTTAATTTATTTTTTTTTATTTTCAATTTCCAAAAAAAAAGAAAAACCCTCCAGGTCTCGAACCCTGAACCTTTTTTCTTCAGAGTCAGGAGTCCTGCCACTGGCCCACTGCTGCTCTTAACACTTTTGACTAGACTAACGTTCGGATTAAATTTCAAATTTAATTTTAATTTTTTTATTTTAAATTTTTCCAAAAATAAAAAAAAACCTCCAGGGTCTGAAACCCTAAACCCTTTTTCTTCAGAGTCAGGAGTCCTGCACTGGACATTTCTGCTTTTTCACTTTTGACTAGACTACGTTCGGTTTAAAATTTAAAATTTTTAATTTAATTTTTTTTTTTTAAAATTTCCAAAAAAAAAAAAAACCCTCCAGGGTCTGAACCCTAACCCCCTTTTTCTTCAGAGTCAGGAGTCCTCCCACTGGCCCACCTGCTTTACATTTTTGACTAGACTACGTTGAATTAAATTTTAAAATTTTAAAATTTTATTTTATTTATTTTAATTTCCAAAATTAAAAAAAAAAAACGGGTCTCGAACCCTAACCTTTTTTTTTCAGGTCAGGGTCCTGCCCGGAAACACTGCTGCTTTTACACTTGACTAGACACGTTCGGAAAAATTTAAAAATTTAAAATTTTTATTATTTATTTTCAATTTCAAAAAAAAAAAAAAACCTCCGGGTCCAACCCTAAACCCTTTTTTTCTTCAGAGTCGGGAGCCTGCCACTGGCCCATGCTCCCTTTTTCATTTTTGACTAACTACGTTGGATTAAATTTAAAATTTAAATTTTAAATTTTATTTTTTTTCAATTTCCCAAAAAAAAAAAAAACCCTCCAGGGTCTCAACCCAAACCTTTTTTCTTCAGAGTCAGGGTTCAGAGTCAGATCTGCCATGGACCACTGCTGCCTTACACTTTGACTAGACTACTTCGATAAATTTCAAATTTAATTTATTTTATTTATTTTCAATTCCAAAATAAAAAAAAAACCTCAGGTCTCGAACCTGAACTTTTTCTTCAGAGTCAGGAGTCCTGCCATGGACACTGTGCTCTTACACTTTTGACTAGACACGTTCGGATTAAATTTAATTTAATTTTATTTTATTTATTTTCAATTTCCAAAATAAAAAACCTCCAGGGTCTCGAACCGAACCTTTTTCTTCAGAGTCAGGAGTCCTGCCTGGACACTGCTGCTCTTCACTTTTACTAGACTACGTCGGATTAAATTTCAAATTAATTTTATTTTATTATTTTCAATTTCCAAAATAAAAAAAACCCCAGGGTCTCGAACCCTGAACCTTTTTCTTCAGAGTCAGAGTCCTGCCATGGACCACTGCTGCTCTTCACTTTTGACTAGACTACGTTCGGATTTAATTTCAAATTTTTTATTTGATTTATTTTCAATTTCCAAAATAAAAAAAAACCCTCCAGGGTCTCGAACCCTGAACCTTTTCTTCAGAGTCAGAGTCCTGCCAATGGACCACTGCTGCTTTACACTTTTGACTAGACTACGTTCGGATAAATTTCAAATTTATTTAATTTATTTATTTTCAATTTCCAAAATAAAAAAAAAACCTCCAGGTCTCGAACCCTGAACCTTTTTCTTCAGAGTCAGGAGTCCTGCCACTGGACCACTGCTGCTCTTCACTTTTGACTAGACTACGTTCGGATTAAATTTCAATTTAATTTTATTTATTATTTTCAATTTCAAAATAAAAAAAAACCTCCAGGGTCTCGAACCTGAACCTTTTTCTTCAGAGTCAGGAGTCCTGCACTGGACCACTGTGCTCTTACACTTTTGACTAGACTACGTTCGGATTAAATTTAAATTTAATTTAATTTTGTTTATTTTCAATTTCAAAATAAAAAAAAAACCTCCAGGGTCTCGAACCCTGAACCTTTTTCTTCAGAGTCAGGAGTCCTGCACTGGACACTGCGCTCTTACACTTTTGACTAGACTACGTTCGGATTAAATTCAAATTTAATTTTATTTATTTATTTCAATTTCCAAAATAAAAAACCCTCCAGGGTCTCAACCTGAACCTTTTCTTCAGAGTCAGGAGTCCTGCCACTGGACCACTGCTGCTCTTACACTTTTGACTAGACTACGTTCGGATAAATTTTAAATTTAATTTAATTTTATTTATTTCAATTTCCAAAATAAAAAAACCTCCAGGTCTCGAACCCTGAACCTTTTTCTTCAGAGTCAGGAGTCCTGCACTGGACTACTGCTGCTCTTACACTTTGACTAGACTACGTTCGGATAAATTTCAATTTAATTTAATTCTATTTATTTTCAATTTCCAAAATAAAAAAAAACCTCCATGGTCTCGAACCTGAACCTTTTTCTTCAGAGTCAGAGTCCTGCCATGGACCACTGCTGCTCTTACACTTTTGACTAGACTACGTTCGGATTAAATTTAATTTAATTTATTTTATTTATTTTCAATTTCCAAAATAAAAACCTCCAGGGTCTCGAACCAGAACCTTTTTCTTCAGAGTCAGGAGTCCTGCCTGGACCACTGCTGCTCTTCACTTTTACTAGACTACGTTCGGATTAAATTTCAAATTTAATTTATTTATTTATTTTCAATTTCCAAAATAAAAAAAAAACCTCCAGGGTCTCGAACCTGAACCTTTTTCTTCAGAGTCAGGAGTCTGCCACTGGACACTGCTGCTCTTTCATTTTGACTAGATACGTTCGGATTTAATTTCAAATTTTTTATTATTTATTTTCAATTTCCAAAATAAAAAAAAACCTCCAGGGTCTCGAACCTGAACCTTTTTCTTCAGAGTCATGAGTCTGCATGGACCACTGCTGCTCTTACACTTTTGACTAGACTACGTTCGGATAAAATTTCAAATTTAATTTAATTTATTATTTTCAATTTCCAAATAAAAAAAAAACCTCCAGGTCTCGAACCCGAACCTTTTTCTTCAGAGTCAGGAGTCCTGCCCTGGACCACTGCTGCTCTTTCACTTTTGACTAGACTACGTTCGGATTAATTCAAATTTAATTTTATTTGATTTATTTTCAATTTCCAAAATAAAAAAAAACCCTCCAGGGTCTCGAACCCTGAACCTTTTTCTTCAGAGTCAGGAGTCCTGCCACTGGACCACTGCTGCTCTTACACTTTTGACTAGACTACGTTCGGATTAAATTTTAAATTTAATTTAATTTTGTTTTATTTTCAATTTCCAAAATAAAAAAAAAACCTCTAGGGTCTCGAACCCTGAACCTTTTTCTTCAGAGTCAGGAGTCCTGCCACTGGACCACTGCTGCTCTTACACTTTTGACTAGACTACGTTCGGATTAAATTTCAAATTTAATTTTATTTTATTTATTTTGAATTTCCAAAATTAACACAAAAAATAACAGGGTCTCGAACCCTGAACCTTTTTCTTCAGAGTCAGGAGTCCTGCCACTGGACCACTGCTGCTCTTTCACTTTTGACTAGACTACGTTCGGATTAAATTTCAAATTTTTTATTTTGATTTATTTTCAATTTCCAAAATAAAAAAAAAACCTCCAGGGTCTCGAACCCTGAACCTTTTTCTTCAGAGTCATGAGTCCTGCCAATGGACCACTGCTGCTCTTACACTTTTGACCACTGACCATGCGCTCTTCACTTTGACTAGATACGTTCGGTTAATTTCAAATTTAATTTAATTTATTTATTTTCATTTCCAAAATAAAAAAACCTCCAGGGTCTCGAACCCTGAACCTTTTCTTCAATCAGGAGTCCTGCATGGACACTGCTGCTTTACACTTTTGACTAGACTACGTTCGATAAATTTAAATTTAATTTATTTTTTTTATTTTCAATTTCCAAAATAAAAAAAAAAACCTCCAGGGTCTCGAACCCTGAACCTTTTTTTCAGAGTCAGAGTCCTGCACTGGACACTGCTGCTCTTACACTTTGACTAGACTACGTTCGATTAAATTTCAATTTAATTTTATTTTATTTATTTCAATTTCCAAAATAAAAAACCCCAGGGTCTCAACCTGAACCTTTTTCTTCAAGTCAGGAGTCCTGCCACTGGACCACTGCTGCTCTTACACTTTTGACTAGACTACGTTCGGATTAAATTTTAAATTTAATTTAATTTTATTTATTTTCAATTTCCAAAATAAAAAAAAACCTCCAGGGTCTCGACCCTGAACCTTTTTCTTCAGAGTCAGGAGTCCTGCAACTGGACTACTGCTGCTCTACACTTTTGACTAGACTACGTTCGGATTAAATTTCAAATTTAATTTTATTTTATTTATTTTCAATTTCAAAATAAAAAAAACTCAGGGTCTCGAACCCTGAACCTTTTTCTTCAGATCAGGAGTCCTGCCACTGGACACTGCTGCTCTTACACTTTTGACTAGACTACGTTCGGATTAAATTTTAAATTTAATTTAATTTTTTTTTTTTCAATTTCCAAAAAAAAAAAAAAACTCCAGGGTCTCGAACCTGAACCTTTTTCTTCAGAGTCAGAGTCCTGCCATGGACCATGCTGCTCTTCACTTTTGACTAGACTACGTTCGGATAATTTCAAATTTAATTTAATTTATTTATTTTCAATTTCCAAATAAAAAAAACCTCCATGGTTCTCGAACCCTGAACCTTTTTTCTTCAGAGTCAGGAGTCATGCCCTGGACCACTGCTGGTCTTTACTTTTGACTAGACTACGTTCGGATTAAATTTGAATTTAATTTTATTTTATTTATTTTCAATTTCCAAAATAAAAAAACCCTCCAGGGTCTCGAACCAGAACCTTTTTCTTCAGAGTCACGGAGTCCTGCCCTGGACCACTGCTGCTCTTACACTTTTGACTAGACTACGTTCGGATATAATTTAAATTTAATTTAAATTTTATTTTATTTTTCAATTTCCAAAATAAAAAAAAAAACCTCCTAGGGTCTCGAACCCTGAACCTTTTTCTTCAGAGTCAGGAGTCCTGCAACTGGACTACTGCTGCTCATTCACATTTTGACTAGTAACTAAGTTCGATTAAAATTTCAAAATTTTTTATTTATTTATTTATTTTCATTTCTAAAATAAAAAAAAAACTCCTCAGGGTCTGAACCCTGAACCTTTTTCTTCAGAGTCAGGAGTCCTGCCACTGGACCCACTGCTGCTCTTTCACTTTTGACTAGACTACGTTCGGATTAAATTTCAAATTTAATTTAATTTTATTTATTTTCAATTTCCAAATAAAAAAAAAACCTCCAGGGTCTCGAACCCTGAACCTTTTTCTTCAGAGTCAGGAGTCCTGCCACTGGACCACTGCTGCTCTTACACTTTTGACTAGACTACGTTGGATTAAATTTCAAATTTAATTTAATTTTATTTATTTTCAATTTCCAAAATAAAAAAACACCTCCAGGGTCTCGAACCCTGAACCTTTTTCTTCAGAGTCAGGAGTCCTGCCACTGGACCACTGCTGCTCTTACACTTTTGACTAGACTACGTTCGGATTAAATTTCAAATTTAATTTAATTTTATTTATTTTTCAATTTCCAAAATAAAAAAAAAAACCTCCAGGGTCTCGAACCCTGAACCTTTTTCTTCAGAGTCAGGAGTCCTGCCACTGGACCACTGCTGCTCTTACACTTTTGACTAGACTACGTTCGGATTAAATTTCAAATTTAATTTAATTTTATTTATTTTCAATTTCCAAAATAAAAAAAAACCTCCAGGGTCTCGAACCCTGAACCTTTTTCTTCAGAGTCAGGAGTCCTGCCACTGGACCACTGCTGCTCTTACACTTTTGACTAGACTACGTTCGGATTAAATTTCAAATTTAATTTAATTTTATTTATTTTCAATTTCCAAAATAAAAAAAAACCTCCAGGGTCTCGAACCCTGAACCTTTTTCTTCAGAGTCAGGAGTCCTGCCACTGGACCACTGCTGCTCTTACACTTTTGACTAGACTACGTTCGGATTAAATTTCAAATTTAATTTAATTTATTTATTTTCAATTTCCAAAATAAAAAAAAACCTCCAGGGTCTCGAACCCTGAACCTTTTTCTTCAGAGTCAGGAGTCCTGCCCTGGACCACTGCTGCTCTTACACTTTTGACTAGACTACGTTGGATTAAATTTCAAATTTAATTTAATTTTATTTATTTTCAATTTCCAAAATAAAAAAAAAACCTCAGGGTCTCGAACCCTGAACCTTTTTCTTCAGAGTCAGGAGTCCTGCCACTGGACCACTGCTGCTCTTACACTTTTGACTAGACTACGTTCGGATTAAATTTCAAATTTAATTTAATTTTATTTATTTTCAATTTCCAAAATAAAAAAAACCTCCAGGGTCTCGAACCCTGAACCTTTTTCTTCAGAGTCAGGAGTCCTGCCACTGGACCACTGCTGCTCTTACACTTTTGACTAGACTACGTTGGATTAAATTTCAAATTTAATTTAATTTTATTTATTTTCAATTTCCAAAATAAAAAAACCCTCCAGGGTCTCGAACCCTGAACCTTTTTCTTCAGAGTCAGGAGTCCTGCCACTGGACCACTGCTGCTCTTACACTTTTGACTAGACTACGTTCGGATTAAATTTCAAATTTAATTTAATTTTATTTATTTTCAATTTCCAAAATTAAAAAAAAAAAACAGGGTCTCGAACCCTGAACCTTTTTCTTCAGAGTCAGGAGTCCTGCCACTGGACCACTGCTGCTCTTACACTTTTGACTAGACTACGTTCGGATTAAATTTCAAATTTAATTTAATTTATTTATTTTCAATTTCCAAAATAAAAAAAAAACCTCCAGGGTCTCGAACCCTGAACCTTTTTCTTCAGAGTCAGGAGTCCTGCCACTGGACCACTGCTGCTCTTACACTTTTGACTAGACTACGTTGGATTAAATTTCAAATTTAATTTAATTTTATTTATTTTCAATTTCCAAAATAAAAAAAAAACCTCCAGGGTCTCGAACCCTGAACCTTTTTCTTCAGAGTCAGGAGTCCTGCCACTGGACCACTGCTGCTCTTACACTTTTGACTAGACTACGTTCGGATTAAATTTCAAATTTAATTTATTTATTTATTTTCAATTTCCAAAATAAAAAAACCTCCAGGGTCTCGAACCCTGAACCTTTTTCTTCAGAGTCAGGAGTCCTGCCACTGGACCACTGCTGCTCTTACACTTTTGACTAGACTACGTTCGGATTAAATTTCAAATTTAATTTAATTTTATTTATTTTAATTTCCAAAAAAAAAAACCTCCAGGTCTCGAACCTGAACCTTTTTCTCAGAGTCAGGAGTCCTGCCACTGGACCACTGCTGCTCTTACACTTTTGACTAGACTACGTTCGGATTAAATTTCAAATTTAATTTAATTTATTTATTTTCAATTTCCAAAATAAAAAAAAAAACCTCCAGGGTCTCGAACCTGAACCTTTTTCTTCAGAGTCAGGAGTCCTGCCACTGGACCACTGCTGCTCTTACACTTTTGACTAGACTACGTTGGGATTAAATTTCAAATTTAATTTAATTTTATTTATTTTCAATTTCCAAAATAAAAAAAAACCTCAGGTCTCGAACCAGAACCTTTTTCTTCAAGTCAGGAGTCCTGCCACTGGACCACTGTGCTCTTACACTTTTGACTAGACTACGTTCGGATTAAATTTCAAATTTAATTTTATTTTATTATTTTCAATTTCCAAAATAAAAAAAAACCTCAGGGTCTCGAACCCTGAACCTTTTCTTCAGAGTCAGGAGTCCTGCCACTGGACCACTGCTGCTCTTCACTTTTGACTAGACTACGTTGGATTAAATTTCAAATTTAATTTAATTTTATTTATTTTAATTTCCAAAATTAAAAAAAAACCCTCCAGGGTCTCGAACCTTGAACCTTTTTCTTCAGAGTCAGGAGTCCTGCCATGGACCACTGCTGCTCTTACCTTTTGACTAGACTACGTTGGATTAAATTTCAAATTTAATTTAATTTTATTATTTTTCAATTTCCAAAATAAAAAAAACCTCCAGGGTCTCGAACCCTGAACCTTTTTCTTCAGAGTCAGGAGTCCTGCCACTGGACCACTGCTGCTCTTACACTTTTGACTAGACTACGTTCGGATTAAATTTCAAATTTTTATTATTTTTTTCAATTTCCAAATAAAAAAAAACCCCAGGGTCTCGAACCCGAACCTTTTTCTTCAGAGTCAGGAGTCCTGCCATGGACCACTGCTGCTCTTACACTTTTGACTAGACTACGTTCGGATAAATTTCAAATTTAATTTAATTTATTTATTTTAATTTCCAATTAAAAAAAAACTCCAGGTCTCGAACCCTGAACCTTTTCTTCAGAGTAGGAGTCCTGCCACTGGACCCTGCTGCTCTTACACTTTTGACTAGACTACGTCGGATTAAATTTCAAATTTAATTTATTTATTTATTTTCAATTTCCAAAATAAAAAAAACCCCCAGGGTCTCGAACCCTGACCTTTTTCTTCAGAGTCAGGAGTCCTGCCACTGGACCACTGCTGCTCTTACCTTTTGACTACTACGTTGATTAATTTAAATTTAATTATTTTTTATTTTCAATTTCCAAAATAAAAAAACCTCCAGGGTCTCGAACCCGAACCTTTTTCTTCAAGTCAGGAGTCCTGCCACTGGACCACTGCTGCTCTTACACTTTTGACTAGACTACGTTCGGATTAAATTTCAAATTTAATTTTATTTTATTTATTTTCAATTTCCAAAATAAAAAAAACCTCCAGGGTCTCGAACCCTGAACCTTTTTCTTCAGAGTCAGGAGTCCTGCCACTGGACCACTGCTGCTCTTACACTTTTGACTAGACTACGTTCGGATTAAATTTCAAATTTAATTTAATTTTATTTTTTTAATTTCCCAAAAAAAAAACCTCCAGGGTTTCGAACCTGAACCTTTTTCTTCAGAGTCAGGAGTCCTGCCAATGGACCACTGCTGCTCTTACACTTTTGACTAGACTACGTTCGGATTAAATATTCAAATTTAATTTAATTCTATTTATTTTCAATTTCCAAAATAAAAAAAAAAAAAACTCCAGGGTCTCGAACCCTGAACCTTTTTCTTCAGAGTCAGGAGTCCTGCCGCTGGACCACTGCTGCTCTTACACTTTTGACTAGACTACGTTCGGATTAAATTTCAAATTTAATTTTATTTGATTTATTTTCAATTTCCAAAATAAAAAAAACCCTCCAGGGTCTCGAACCCTGAACCTTTTTTCTTCAGAGTCAGGAGTCCTGCCCTGGACCACTGCTGCTCTTGTACTTTTGACTAGACTACGTTCGGATTAAATTTCAAATTTAATTTAATTTTATTTATTTTCAATTTCCCAAAAAAAAAAACCTCCAGGGTTCTCGAACCTTGAACCTTTTTCTCAGAGTCAGGAGTCCTGCCACTGGACCACTGCTGCTCTTACACTTTTGACTAGACTACGTTCGGATTAAATTTCAAATTTAATTTTATTTTATTTATTTTCAATTTCCAAAATAAATAAAAAAACCTCCAGGGTCTCGAACCCTGAACCTTTTTCTTCAGAGTCAGGAGTCCTGCCACTGGACCACTGCTGCTCTTACACTTTTGACTAGACTACGTTCGGATTAAATTTCAAATTTAATTTTATTTTATTTATTTTCAATTTCCAAAATAAAAAAAACCTCCAGGGTCTCGAACCCTGAACCTTTTTCTTCAGAGTCAGGAGTCCTGCCACTGGACCACTGCTGCTCTTACACTTTTGACTAGACTACGTTCGGATTAAATTTCAAATTTAATTTAATTTTATTTATTTTCAATTTCCCAAAATAAAAAAAACCTCCAGGGTCTCGAACCCTGAACCTTTTTCTTCAGAGTCAGGAGTCCTGCCACTGGACCACTGCTGCTCTTACACTTTTGACTAGACTACGTTCGGATAAATTCAAATTTAATTTAATTTTATTTATTTTTCAATTTCCAAAATAAAAAAAAAACCTCCAGGGTCTCGAACCCTGAACCTTTTTCTTCAGAGTCAGGAGTCCTGCCACTGGACCACTGCTGCTCTTACACTTTTGACTAGACTACGTTCGGATTAAATTTCAAAATTTATATTTATTTATTTATTTTCAATTTCCAAAATAAAAAAAACCTCAGGGTCTCGAACCCTGAACCTTTTTCTTCAGAGTCAGGAGTCCTGCCACTGGACCACTGCTGCTCTTACACTTTTGACTAGACTACGTTCGGATTAAATTTCAAATTTAATTTTATTTTATTTATTTTCAATTTCCAAAATAAAAAAAACCTCCAGGGTCTCGAACCCATGAACCTTTTTTTTCAGAGTCAGGAGTCCTGCCAATGGACCACTGCTGCTCTTACACTTTTGACTAGACTACGTTCGGATTAAATTTCAAATTTAATTTATTTTATTTATTTTCAATTTCCAAAATAAAAAAAAACCTCCAGGGTCTCGAACCCTGAACCTTTTTCTTCAGAGTCAGGAGTCCTGCCACTGGACCACTGCTGCTCTTACACTTTTGACTAGACTACGTTCGGATTAAATTTCAAATTTAATTTAATTTTATTTATTTTCAATTTCCAAAATAAAAAAAACCTCCAGGGTCTCGAACCCTGAACCTTTTTCTTCAGAGTCAGGAGTCCTGCCACTGGACCACTGCTGCTCTTACACTTTTGACTAGACTACGTTCGGATTAAATTTCAAATTTAATTTAATTTTATTTATTTTCAATTTCCAAAAAAAAAAAAAAAACCTCCAGGGTCTCGAACCCAAACCTTTTTCTCCAGAGTCAGGAGTCCTGCCATGGACCACTGCTGCTCTTACACTTTTGACTAGACTACGTTCGGTTAAATTTCAAATTTAATTTAATTTATTTATTTTCAATTTCCAAAATAAAAAAAAACCTCCAGGTCTCGAACCCTGAACCTTTTTCTTCAGAGTCAGGTGTCTGCCACTGGACCACTGCTGCTCTTACACTTTTGACTAGACTACGTTCGGATTAAATTTCAAATTTAATTTAATTTTATTTATTTTCAATTTCCAAAATAAAAAAAAAACCTAGGGTCTCGAACCTGAACCTTTTTCTTCAGAGTCAGGAGTCCTGCACTGGACCACTGCTGCTCTTACACTTTTGACTAGACTACGTTCGGATTAAATTTCAAATTTAATTTAATTTTATTTATTTTCAATTTCCAAAATAAAAAAAAACCTCCAGGGTCTCGAACCCTGAACCTTTTTCTTCAGAGTCAGGAGTCCTGCCACTGGACCACTGCTGCTCTTACACTTTTGACTAGACTACGTTCGGATTAAATTTCAAATTTAATTTAATTTTATTTATTTTCAATTTCCAAAATAAAAAAAAAACCTCCAGGGTCTCGAACCTGAACCTTTTTCTTCAAGTCAGGAGTCCTGCCACTGGACCACTGCTGCTCTTACACTTTTGACTAGACTACGTTCGGATTAAATTTCAAATTTAATTTAATTTTATTTATTTTCAATTTCCAAAATAAAAAAAAAACCTCCAGGGTCTCGAACCTGAACCTTTTTCTTCAGAGTCAGGAGTCCTGCCACTGGACCACTGCTGCTCTTACACTTTTGACTAGACTACGTTCGGATTAAATTTCAAATTTAATTTATTTATTTATTTTCAATTTCCAAAATAAAAAAAAAACCCCAGGGTCTCGAACCCTGAACCTTTTTCTTCAGAGTCAGGAGTCCTCCCACTGACCACTGCTGCTCTTACACTTTTGACTAGACTACGTTCGGATTAAATTTCAAATTTAATTTAATTTTATTTATTTTCAATTTCCAAAAAAAAAAAAAAAACTCCAGGGTTCGAACCATGAACCTTTTTCTTCAGAATCAGGAGTCCTGCCACTGGACCACTGCTGCTCTTACACTTTTGACTAGACTACGTTCGGATTAAATTTCAAATTTAATTTATATTATTTATTTTCAATTTCCAAAATAAAAAAAAACCTCCAGGTCTCGAACCCTGAACCTTTTTCTTCAGAGTCAGGTGTCTTGCCACTGGACCACTGCTGCTCTTATACTTTTGACTAGACTACGTTCGGATTAAATTTCAAATTTAATTTATTTTATTTACTTTCAATTTCCAAAATAAAAAAAACCCTCCAGGGTCTCGAACCCTGAACCTTTTTCTTCAGAGTCAGGAGTCCTGCTGATGGACCACTGCTGCTCTTACACTTTTGACTAGACTACGTTCGGATTAAATTTCAAATTTAATTTAATTTTATTTATTTTCAATTTCCAAAATAAAAAAAAACCTCCAGGGTTTCGAACCCTGAACCTTTTTCTTCAGAGTCAGGAGTCCTGCCACTGGACCACTGCTGCTCTTACACTTTTGACTAGACTACGTTCGGATTAAATTTCAAATTTAATTTTATTTATTTATTTTCAATTTCCGAAATAAAATAAAAAACCTCCAGGGTCTCGAACCCTAACCTTTTTCTTCAAGTCAGGAGTCCTGCCACTGGACCACTGCTGCTCTTACACTTTTGACTAGACTACGTTCGGATTAAATTTCAAATTTAATTTAATATTATTTATTTTCAATTTCCAAAATAAAAAAAAACCCTCACAGGGTCTCGAACCCTGAACCTTTTTCTTCAGAGTCAGGTGTCTGCCACTGGACCACTGCTGCTCTTAACTTTTGACTAGACTACGTTCGGATTAAATTTCAAATTTAATTTTATTTGATTTATTTTCATTTTCCAAAATAAAAAAAAACCTCCAGGGTCTCGAACCCTGAACCTTTTTCTTCTAGAGTCAGGAGTCCTGCCACTGGACCACTGCGGCTCTTACACTTTTGACTAGACTACGTTGGGATTAAATTTCAAATTTAATTTTATTTTATTTATTTTCAATTTTCAAAATAAAAAAAAAACCTCCAGGGTCTCGAACCCTGAACCTTTTTCTTCAGAGTCAGGAGTCCTGCCACTGGACCACTGCGGCTCTTACACTTTTGACTAGACTACGTTCGAATTAAATTTCAAATTTAATTTAATTTTATTTATTTTTAATCTCCAAAATAAAAAAAATAAAAAACCAGGGTCTCGAACCCTGAACCTTTTTTCTTCAGAGTCAGGAGTCCTGCCACTGGACCACTGCTGCTCTTACACTTTTGACTACACTACGTTCGGATTAAATTTCAAATTTAATTTAATTTTACTTATTTTCAATTTCCAAAAAAAAAAAAAAAAAAACTCCAGGGTCTCGAACCCTGAACCTTTTTCTTCAGAGTCAGGAGTCCTGCCACTAGACCGATGCTGCTCTTACACTTTTGACTAGACTACGTTCGGATTAAATTTCAAATTTAATTTAATTTTATTTATTTTCAATTTCCAAAATAAAAAAAAAACCTCCAGGGTCTCGAACCCTGAACCTTTTTCTTCAGAGTCAGGAGTCCTGCCAATGGACCACTGCTGCTCTTACACTTTTGAATAGACTACGTTCAGACAAAATTTCAAATTTAATTTAATTCTAATTATTTTCAATTTCCAAAATAAAAAAAAAAACCTCCAGGGTCTCGAACCCTGAACCTTTTTCTTCAGAGTCAGGAGTCCTGCCACTGGACCACTGCGGCTCTTACACTTTTGACTAGACTACGTTCGAATTAAATTTCAAATTTAATTTAATTTTATTTATTTTCAATTTCCAAAATAAAAAAAAACCTCCAGGGTTTCGAACCCAGAACCTTTTTCTTCAGAGTCAGGAGTCCTGCCACTGGACCACTGCTGCTCTTACACTTTTGACTAGACTACGTTCGGATTAAATTTCAAATTTAATTTTATTTTATTTATTTTCAATTTCCAAAATAAAAAAAATCCCTCCAGGGTCTCGAACCCTGAACCTTTTTCTTCAGAGTCAGGAGTCCTGCCACTGGACCACTGCTGCTCTTACACTTTTGACTAGACTACGTTCGGATTAAATTTCAAATTTAATTTAATTTTATTTATTTTCAATTTCCAAAATAAAAAAAAAACCTCCAGGGTCTCGAACCTGAACCTTTTTCTTCAGAGTCAGGAGTCCTGCCGACTGGACCACTGCTGCTCTTACACTTTTGACTAACTACGTTCGATTAAATTTCAAATTTAATTTATTTTATTTATTTTCAATTTCCAAAATATAAAAAAAAAACCTCCAGGAGTCCGAACCAGACTTTTTCTTCAGAGTCAGGAGTTCCTGCCATGGACACTGCTGCTCTTACACTTTTGACTAGACTACGTTCGGAATTAAATTTCAAATTTAATTTAAATTTTATTTATTTTCAATTTCCAAAATAAAAAAAACCTCCAGGGTCTCGAACCCTGACCTTTTTCTTCAGAGTCAGGAGTCCTGCTGGACCACTGCTGCTCTTACACTTTTGATAGACTACGTTCGACAAATTCAAATTTAATTTATTCTATTTATTTTCAATTTCCACAAATAAAAATAAAACCTCAGGGTCTCGAACCTGAACCTTTTTCTTCAGAGTCAGGAGTCCTGCATGGACCACTGCTGCTCTTACACTTTTGACTAGACTACGTTCGAATTAAATTTCAAATTTAATTTTATTTTTATTATTTTAATTTCCAAAATAAAAATAAAAACTCAGGACTCGAACCTGAACCTTTTTCTTCGAGTCAGGAGTCTGCCACTGGAACACTGCTGCTCTTACACTTTTGACTAGACTACGTTCGAATTAAATTTCAAATTTAATTTAATTTATTTATTTTCAATTTCCAAAAAAAAAAAAACCTCGGCATGGTAAACCCTTTTTCATTTTCGGGTAGATTTAAGTTTTGCTATATGGTCCAATTGATAAGTACGACTTATGATGACATTTTATGGCACACTCGAAATATTCCTTATTTTGAAAATTTTGATAGTTTTGTAGGTTTTAAATTTTGGTCAAAAATATAAAAAAAATGGACCGATGCGGCTCATGGTCAACTTTTTCAATTTTCGGGTCGATTTTTTTTTTATTTTTTATAGTTCCATTGATAGAGTACGGACTACTGATGACATTTTATTTGCACAGATCTCTGGAAATTGCCTTAGTTTGAGAAATTATTGATATTTTGTAGGTTTTGAAATTTTTGTTCAAAAATATAAAAAAAATGGACCTGCCTGCATGATCAACTTTTTCATTTTCGGGTCGATTTTTATTTGTATTTTTGTCCCAATGAAGAGTACGGACTACTGATACATTTTATTGCACTAGACTCTTGAAAAGCCTTAGTTTGAGAAATTTTGATATTTTGTAGGTTTGAAATTTGGTCAAAAAAATACAAAAATGGACCGATGCCTGCATGGTCAACTTTTTCTAATTTTCTGGTCGTTAATTTCTTTATTTTTATTATTTTATGGTCCAAATAATAGAGACGGACTGATGACATTTTATTGGCACAAACTCTGTAAATTTGCCTTAGTTTGAAGAAATTTTTGAGTTTTGTGGGTTTGAAATTTTGGTCAAAAATATAAAAAATGGACCATGCGGCATGGTCAACTTTTTCAATTTTCGGGTCAATTTTTAAATTTTTGTTTATGGTCCCAATTGATAGAGTACGGACTACTGATGACATTTTATTGGCACAAACTCTGTAAATTTGCCTTAGTTTGAGAAATTTTGATAGTTTTGTAGGTTTTAAATTTTGGTCAAAAATATAAAAAAATGGACCATGCCTTCATGGTCAACTTTTTCAATTTTTGGGTCGATTTTTTTTCTTTCTCTTTTTATAGTTCCAATTGACAGAGTACGGACTACTGATGACATTTTATTGGCACAAACTCTGTAAATTTGCCTTAGTTTGAGAAATTATGATAGTTTTGTAGGTTTGAAATTTTGTTCAAAAATATAAAAAATGGACCATGCCTGCATGGTCAACTTTTTCAATTTTCGGGTCGATTTTTTTATTTTTTATTTTATGGTCCCAACTGATAGAGTACGGACTACTGATGACATTTTATTGGCACAGTCTTTGGAAATTAGCCTTAGTTTGAGAAATTTTGATAGTTTTGTAGGTTTGAAATTTTGGTCAAAAATATACAAAAATGGACCATGCCGGCATGGTCAACTTTTTCAATTTTTGGGTCGATTCTTTATTTTTTATTTTATGGTCCCAACGGATAGAGTACGGACTACTGATGACATTTTATTGGCACAAACTCTGTAAATTTGCCTTAGTTTGAGAAATTTTGAGTTTTGTGGGTTTGAAATTTTGGTCAAAAATATAAAAAATGGACCATGCCGGCATGGTCAAATTTTCGGGTCAATTTTTTTTATTTTTTTTTATGGTCCCAATTGATAGAGTACGGACTACTGATGACATTTTATTGGCACAGTCTCTGTAAATTTGCCTTAGTTTGAGAAATTTTGATAGTTTTGTAGGTTTGAAATTTTGGTCAAAAATATAAAAAAAATGGACCATGCCTGCATGGTCAACTTTTTCAATTTTTGGGTCGATTTTTTTTCTTTCTCTTTTTATGGTTCCAATTGACAGAGTACGGACTACTGATGACATTTTATTGGCACAAACTCTGGAAATTTGCCTAAGTTTGAGAAATTTTGATAGTTTTGTAGGTTTGAAATTTTGTTCAAAAATATAAAAAAATGGACCATGCCTGCATGGTCAACTTTTTCAATTTTCGGGTCGATTTTTATTTTTTTTATTTGATGGTCCCAACTGATAGAGTACGGACTACTGATGACATTTTATTGGCACAGTCTCTGTAAATTTGCCTTAGTTTGAGAAATTTTGAGTGGGTTTGAAATTTTGGTCAAAAATATAAAAAAAATGGACCATGCCGGCAAGGTCAACTTTTTCAATTTTCGGGTCGATTTTTAATTTTTTTTTTACATGGTTCCATTTGATAGAGTACGGACTACTGATGACATTTTATTCGCACAGTCTCTGTAAATTTGCCTTAGTTTGAGAAATTTTGAGTTTTGTAGGTTTGAAATTTTGGTCAAAAATATAAAAAAATGGACCGTGCCTGCATGGTCAATTTTTTCAATTTTCGGGTCGATTTTTTTATTTTTTATTTTATGGTCCCAATTGATAGAGTACGGACGACTTATGACATTTTATTGGCACAGTCTCTGGAAATTAGCCTTAGTTTGAAAAATTTTGATAGTTTTGTGGGTTTGAAATTTTGGTCAAAAATATTTAAAAAATGGACTCTGCCGGCAAGGTCAACTTTTTCAATTTTTGGGTCGATTTTTTTTCTTTCTCTTTTTATGGTTCCAATTGATAGAGTACGGACTACTGATGACATTTTGTTGGCACAGTCTCTGTAAATTTGCCTTAGTTTGAGAAATTTTGATAGTTTTGTAGGTTTAAAATTTTGGTCAAAATTATAAAAAAAATGGACCATGCCTGCATGGTCAACTTTTTCAATTTTTGGGTCGATTTTTTTTCTTTCTCTTTTTATGGTTCCAATTGACAGAGTACGGACTACTGATGACATTTTATTGGCACAAACTCTGTAAATTTGCCTTAGTTTGAGAAATTTTGATAGTTTTGTAGGTTTGAAATTTTGTTCAAAAATATTTTTTAAAATGGACCATGCCTGCATGGTCAACTTTTTCAATTTTCGGGTCGATTTTTTTATTTTTTATTTTATGGTCCCAATTGATAGAGTACGGACTACTGATGACGTTTTGTTGGCACAAACTCTGTAAATTTGCCTTAGTTTGAGAAATTTTGAGTTTTGTGGTTTGAAATTTTGGTCAAAAATATAAAAAAATGGACCATGCCGGCATGGTCAACTTTTTCAATTTTCGGGTCGATTTTTTTTCTTTCTCTTTTTATGGTTCCAATTGACAGAGTACGGACTACTGATGACATTTTATTGGCACAAACTCTGTAAATTTGCCTTAGTTTGAGAAATTTTGATAGTTTTGTAGGTTTGAAATTTTGGTCAAAAATATAAAAAAAATGGACCATGCCTGCATGGTCAACTTTTTCAATTTTGGGGTCGATTTTTTTTATTTTTTATTTTATGGTCCCAATTGATAGAGTACGGACTACTGATGACATTTTATTGGCACAAACTCTGTAAATTAGCCTTAGTTTGAGAAATTTTGAGTTTTGTGGGTTTGAAATTTTGGTCAAAAATATACAAAAATGGACCATGCCGGCATGGTCAACTTTTTCAATTTTCGGGTCAATTTTTTTTTTTTTTTTTTTGATGTTCCCAATTGATAGAGTACGGACTACTGATGACATTTTATTGGCACAGTCTCTGTAAATTTGCCTTAAGTTGAGAAATTTTGATAGTTTTGTAGGTTTGAAATTTTGGTCAAAAATATTTTTAAAAAAAGGACCATGCCTGCATGGTCAACTTTTTCAATTTTTGGGTCGATTTTTTTTCTTTCTCTTTTTATGGTTCCAATTGACAGAGTACGGACTACTGATGACATTTTATTGGCACAAACTCTGTAAATTTGCCTAAGTTTGAGAAATTTTGATAGTTTTGTAGGTTTGAAATTTTGTTCAAAAATATAAAAAATGGACCATGCCTGCATGGTCAACTTTTTCAATTTTCGGGTCGATTTTTATTTTTTTTATTTGATGGTCCCAACTGATAGAGTACGGACTACTGATGACATTTTATTGGCACAGTCTCTGTAAATTTGCCTTAGTTTGAGAAATTTTGAGTGGGTTTGAAATTTTGGTCAAAAATATTAAAAAAATGGACCATGCCGGCAAGGTCAACTTTTTCAATTTTCGGGTCGATTTTTAATTTTTTTTTTACATGGTTCCATTTGATAGAGTACGGACTACTGATGACATTTTATTCGCACAGTCTCTGTAAATTTGCCTTAGTTTGAGAAATTTTGAGTTTTGTAGGTTTGAAATTTTGGTCAAAAATATAAAAAAATGGACCGTGCCTGCATGGTCAATTTTTTCAATTTTCGGGTCGATTTTTTTATTTTTTATTTTATGGTCCCAATTGATAGAGTACGGACGACTTATGACATTTTTATTGGCACAGTCTCTGGAAATTAGCCTTAGTTTGAGAAATTTTGATAGTTTTGTGGGTTTGAAATTTTGGTCAAAAATATTTAAAAAATGGACTCTGCCGGCAAGGTCAACTTTTTCAATTTTTGGGTCGATTTTTTTTCTTTCTCTTTTTATGGTTCCAATTGATAGAGTACGGACTACTGATGACATTTTGTTGGCACAGTCTCTGTAAATTTGCCTTAGTTTGAGAAATTTTGATAGTTTTGTAGGTTTAAAATTTTGGTCAAAATTATAAAAAAATGGACCATGCCTGCATGGTCAACTTTTTCAATTTTCGGGTCGATTTTTTAATTTTTTTTTATATGGTTACATTTGATAGAGTACGGACTACTGATGACATTTTATTGGCACAAACTCTGTAAATTTGCCTTAGTTTGAGAAATTTTGATAGTTTTGTAGGTTTGAAATTTTGTTCAAAAATATAAAAAAATCGACCATGCCGGCATTGTCAACTTTTTCAATTTTCGGGTCGATTTTTTTATTTTTATTTTTTATGGTCCCAATTGATAGAGTCTGGACTACTGTTGACATTTTATTGGCACAAACTCTGTAAATTTGCCTTAGTTTGAGAAATTTTGATAGTTTTGTAGGTTTGAAATTTTAGTCAAAAATATACAAAAATGGACCGTGCCTGCATGGTCAACTTTTTCATTTTTCGGGACGATTTTTTTTCTTTCTCTTTTCATGGTTCCAATTGACAGAGTACGGTCTACTGATGACATTTTATTGGCACAAACTCTGTAAATTTGCCTTAGTTTGAGAAATTTTGATAGTTTTGTAGGTTTGAAATTTTGGTCAAAAATATAAAAAAATGGACCATGCCTGCATGGTCAACTTTTTCAATTTTCGGGTCGATTTTTAATTTTTTTTGTTATGGTTCCGATTGATAGAGTCTGGACTACTGATGACATTTTATTGGCACAAACTCTGTAAATTTGCCTTAGTTTGAGAAATTTTGATAGTTTTGTAGGTTTGAAATTTTGGTCAAAAATATAAAAAAATGGACCATGCCTGCATGGTCAACTTTTTCAATTTTTAGGTCGATTTTTTAATTTTTTATTTTATGGTCCCAATTGATAGAGTACGGACTACTGATGACATTTTATTGGCGCAGACTCTGTAAATTAGCCTTAGTTTGAGAAATTTTGATAGTTTTGTGGGTTTGAAATTTAGGTCAAAAGTATTAAAAAATCGACCATGCCGGCATGGTCAACTCTTTCAATTTTCGGGTCAATTTTGTTTTGTTTTGATTTTATGGTCCCAATTGATAGAGTCTGGACTACTGATGACATTTTATTGGCCCAAGCTCTGTAAATTTGCCTTAGGTTGAGAAATTTTGATAGTTTTGTAGGGTTGAAATTTTGGTCAAAAATCTATAAAAAATGGATCATGCCGGCATGGTCAACTTTTTCAATTTTCGGGTCGATTGTTTTTTTTTTTTTTTTTATAGTCCCAATTGATAGAGTACGGACTACTGATGACATTTTATTGGCACAGACTCTGTAATTTAGCCTTAGTTTGAGAAAGTTTGATAGTTTTGTGGGTTTGAAATTTTGGTCAAAAATAAAATAAAAAATCGACCATGCTGGCATGGTCAACTTTTGTCAATTTACAGGTTGTTGTTTTTTTTGTCGATTTTATGATTTCAATTGGTAGAGTACGGACTACTGATGACATTTTATTGGTGCAGACTCTGTAAATTAGTCTTAATTTTTGAAATTTAGATGGTCTTGTGGGTTTGAAATTTTGGTCAAAAATATATATAAAAAATTCAAAGATGCACATGTCAGATAACATCCTTTAGAAATTTGCCTGACAAAAGCATTGTTTAACTAAAACTTTATAATGTGGCATCACTTCCAGCTTGAATTAACAAGTGGAAGTTACATAAATGAAAGAATAGTGGGTGGAAATGTATTACCTCCTTTACAAAAAATGTAATTTGATTGTTTTTGTTCTTTGTGTACAGCTGAGACTTGCCATCTCTAAAAAGATCTACCCGTCAACAAGTAGATGTCTGAGATCTGCAAAATGATGCCCTCTCCAGTAAAAGGTAAATTCCTTTTAAACATTAAAACATGAAAATGTCATTGTGTATTCTAGTTTGCATTGTTTGGAAAGCACATATATTCTCAGCCTCTGAAAGGAATTTACAGTACCTTGCCACATGAGATTTGTCCGACACAGGCCTAGAATTTCATCTTTGAGAAGGCAAGGGCATTTTCATTTTGCAAAGGGCACTTGCTTTTGAAAAACATGAAGTCAAGTGTTAATCAACTTTTTATTTTTAAGTGAGCTCTGTCACCAAAATTTAATGGACATGTGTGAGAGGCCCACTGTATTTTTTCAAGGTGCACACGTCAGATAACATCCTATAGCGATTTGCCTGACAAAAGCATTGTTTAACTAAAACTTTATAACGTTGCATCATTTCTAGCTTGAAAAAACAAGTGTAAGTTACAAAAATGGAAGAATAGTGGAGGGAAGAAAAGTTATCATCTTGTGATAATTTACAAACCTCCATCACAAAAAATGTCACTTTATTTTTTTAATTTTGTTTTGTGTGTACAGCTGAGACTTGCCATCTCCAAAGAGATCTACCTGTCAACAAGTAGATGTCTGTGATCTGCAAAATGATGCCCTTCCAGTAAAAGGTAAATTCCTTTTAAACATTAAAACATGAAAATATCATTGTATATATTCGTGTTCGCGTTGTTTGGAAAGCTCATACATTCACAGCCTCAGAAATTTGAAGTATTCGACAGTACCTTGCCAAATGAGATTTGTCTAACACAGACCTGCAATTTCATCTTTGAGAGGATTGATAGAAGAAGAAATGGGAAAAAATTAAATAAATTATACCTGTCAAAAGTAATCTTTTGGTTAAGCAGTATTTGGAACGAAATACGTGTGCTTTACACCAACTAATATTGTCAGAGTCAAAACAAAATGAAGATTTGCTGGTTCTGTCACCTACTGAATTTTACACCCTTGACTCTCTTGAGAGACAAAAGAATCAATAAACTGACCTTTGCATGCAAGACAATGAAGGCCCCTAGCACACACATTCCGATGTCATGATCAATGGCCCCACCTCTAGTCAAACCCAAGTGACTCTTTAAAACCAATTTCAATCTTAAGTGTTAACTTGACCACTAGTAATTCAACCTTTTTCTTAGCAAAATTAATAAAAATGCTAAACATGGAAGTTTCAAAAAACATTGTTTGACATTAATTGTGCTTGTATTTAAAATGTATGGGGGGATAGGAGCACATAACAAAATGTTTGTTTAAATTTGTTTATGCCACTAACACATGCATTCAACATACCTCATCGTTTTTAGTTGTGTTCTTGGCCACCTCAAACAGTTTCAAGCTCCTGAAAATCTTCATCCATGGTGCCACACATCCATGTGGGTAAAGCTACTTCCAGAGCAGAGACTTGATGCACATCCAGAAGAAGAAAAACTCTCACCCGGTCCATGCCTCTTTCTAAAACAGTGAAAACAATTTCAATTTAAAAAGAACTTGTATACGGCAAACCCAAGAATTTCCTTGCTTGAGTCTAAGTGAATAAAATGCAGTCGATTTTGTTATGTTCTAAATCCAGCATTGTATCAACAACACTTCTCGGCAGAACCTTTTGGCAGAACATTGATTGTGCTCTGAATATACACAGTGCACAACTTCCGATTTTATTTTTGTATTCCATATTCTTTTCAATTAATGAATTAGGCCCCTACTATTTGTTTTGTCAACCCCAAATTGTGTACAGTTTACAGTCTTTAAACATATGAACAACAGAACCAACATAATGTTAGTGTAGTTATATCCAAGTACCACACTCACTCGGATTCCTATCGATTGGCGAGCAAGATAATTTACAAAACAACAAGTTAAAAATGGGTGCATGCTGGATGTACAAAGCGATCCTAACTCAGGCAATGCAAGACAGCCATCACAAGGTAGCCATTGTAGTACATGTATTACTTTAGAAATAGTTACTGTACATGTTGTACATTATGACAACCAGCCCCTGGACTAGACAACTGGTGACGTGTGTACTGGTTGTCGGAAGCAAAGTGCCTTGGCCTACTGTACATGGTGGGACCGGGGTTTGCTTTGCGGGCCTCATCCCATCGGTGACAAAACGTAACTCGTGAATGGCACCACAAACACACACACACTCACATTTTATGAAAAATAAACCTAATGAAATTGTACTTTGTAGCTTTAACTTACCTTCATCTATAGGCAGCCCCCACTAGTCTTCAATGAATCTTTGACTTCGTGATGATACTCT
>JASTWB010000326.1:0-23376 GCA_032158295.1 Pycnopodia helianthoides | reverse complement strand
TAATGTATTTTTCGGGTTCTTTCCCAAAATAAAAATGAGGCCCCTTTGCTCCGCGGGTTTGTGTTGCTTCCCATTAGAATTTAGGGTGGGGTGAATTTAATTTCTGATCGACATTTTGGTTGGCTGGGTTTTGTGGGGGTTTTTTCCAAAACCCCCATTTAATCCCAAAGAATTTTTTTTTCCCACCTTGGCACCCAACCTCCTGTTTCGCAAAAAATAAATCTTTTTTCCCCATGTTCAGATAAAAAATTTAAAATTTTCCCCCAATTATTTTGGTTTTTCCCCTTTCTTCAAACCCCCCATTTTTAAAAAAAAAAACCTTGATGAAGATAAAAATGGGGCGTTGCCCCTAGAGGGGCTTTTGCATAAAGTTTTCTCTTGAAATGTCACTTTCTAATTAAGTTGAGTTTGAAAACCCCATCAAAATTTGAAGTTGTTGTTTTTTTCCCTTATTGAATCAATTTTTTTTGTGGGTTTTTGTTTTGAATTTTTTGTTGGGGAAAGTAGGTTTTGAGTTTGCCCTTCATTATATTTGGGATTTAGCATAAAAGGGAGGTGAGGAACCCATTTAAAGTGTCTTTTTGTGTTGTTATGATAACAAGCCAGTCTGTTCTGTGAGGTTTGATCACTGGACCGCTAGGCCACACACGCCACTAATTATTGTAGAACAGGACAAGGGATGATTGCATAGTCAGATTACGGGTCAGGCTCAATCCAGATTGGATTTCGAGCAGCAGAGGCAAACTTATAATTTCAAAATCTGTTGGAGTTAAGTAACCAAGTGTAGAAAAACTTGAATTGGTCAGTAGTGGTCACTGATCTCTGGTCAGTCCCTCTGCTACCAATTACCCACTTGTCACTTGTGTGCACAAACCATTTTACCTTGACTTGCCACAGTCCTAAAAAAAAAAATACACTTACAAAATCTGTGTCTGCAGTTTCTTCCCAGAACATAATTATTTGCAAACTTTTTATATGTGTTCTTCTGAATTGTCTTTGTCAGTAGGCACAGCTTTTTCTTCAAATGTTTGTGCTGTATGTGTCGCCTCTACATCCATGGCTCATGAAAAGGTACAGTTGAGTATTATTAAACGTGTAATACAGGTAGCTCTGGTAGAAGAGACAGTTTGTGACCTAAATCAAAAGTTCAGTTTTCGGGAAGTTTCTTCTTCCCCATATCGTTTCTGACGGTAGTCAGCTTGAAAAGCCTATGGAATTTGCCCCTTGTTCCGGGGCTTGAACTTGGTTGGGAAATCACAGGAATGCAGGGCTTGCATGTTGCCTACAATATGCAGTAACCACTAGTAAGACCAGAATTTCTGTTACAAGACCAGAATCAAAGAGAGAAACCATTATCTACACAGTTTAACATGTTAAACTGTTTTTATCTGAACAAGCACTGACGCAAAAGTGATTTCATTTCTTTTATGGGGTGGGTAGTTCAAAAACAGAGTTGGAAGATATTTAGCAGATTGATCAAAGTTAAATTGGATTTTATATCTTTCTTCCTCAAGTAACTACTTCGTGATGTACATTACATGTATTTTTCGGGTCTGCGTTCCAAATCAAAATGATGGCCTTTGTCCTGCAGGGTTATGATGTTGCTTGCCACTGTCAGAATTTAGTGTGTGAGGGCTGAATTTAATTTCTGATCAGACACTTTGGTCTGTGTCTAGCTGTTTGTGGAGGTGATTTTACCGCAAACCAGCTCATTTACACTGCAAAGAAGTTTTTCCCACCTTAGGCAGCAATTTCCCCTGTTTCTGCGAAATAATAATTTTCATGTTAGAAAACCAAATTTGAAATTCTCCCAATTAATTTAGGTTTTCCCCATGTTTTTATACGCCAATTTTTTAGTAGAAAAATCTTGATGCAAGATGAAAATGTTGGCAGCTTGACCAGAGGGGTCTTTTGCATATAAGATCTTCTTTGAAATCTACATTTCTAACTTAACTGTTAAAGTTGTTAAACCTATCAATATTTGGAAGTTGTTGTATTTTCCTTATTAAATCAGTTTTATATCAGTGGGATTTTGTTTAATTTTTTGTTGACTGAGAAAGTACAGGCTTTTGAGAATTGACTTCATTATAGTTTGGAACTTTAGATAAAAATGGCCGAGGTGATGGAACCACATTTAAGTGTTTTTTGTGTTGTTATGATAACAAGCAGTCTGTTCTGTGAGGTTTGCATCCTGGCCCGCTAGGAAAACCGCCACTAAATTTTGTAGAACAGGACAAGGGTGATTGCATAGTCAGATTATGGGTCGGCTCAATCCAGATTGGATTTCGAGCAGCAGAGGAAACTTTAATTTCAAAATTGTTGGAGTTAAGAAACCCAAGTGTAAAAAAAAATTGAATTGGTCAGTAGTGGTCATGATCTCTGGTCAGTCCCTCTGTACCAATTACCCCTTGTAAATTGTGTGACAAACATTTACCTTGCTTGCCACAGCCCTAAAAAAAAAATACACTTACAAATTGTGTTGCAGTTTTCCAGAACATAATTATTTGCAAACTTTTTTATGTTCTTCTGAAATGTCTTTGTCCAGTGCACAGTTTTTCTCAAAGGGTTGTGCTGTTGTGTGCCTCTACATCCATGGTCTGAAAAGGTACGGGTTGGTATTATTAAAGTGAAAACAGGTAGCTTGGTGAAGGAAGTTGTTGACCTAAATCAAATTTCAGTTTTGGGGAAAGTTTCTTTTCCCCCCATGTTTGAGGTAGCCCGCTTGAAAAGCCTATGGAATTTGCCTTGTTCGGGGCTTGAACTTGGTTGGAAATCCAAAAGAATAGAGGCTTGCATGTTGTACAATATGCAGTAACCCATATAGACAGATTTCTGTTACAAGCCCAGAATCAAAGGGAAATCTTTTACACAGAAACATGTAAATGTTTTTATTGAAAGATGGACGCAAAAGTGATTTATTTTTTTATGGGGTGGGTTAGTTCAAAAACAGAGTTGGAAGATATTTAGCGGGATTGTCAAAGTTAAATTGGATTTTTTTATCTTTCTTCTAAGAAAACTACTTCGTGATGTAATTACAAGTTTTTTTGGGTTTGGTTCCAAATCAAAATGATGGCCTTTGCTCTGCAGGGTTATGAGGGTGCTTCCCATCGTCAGAATTTAGGTGTGAGGGTGAATTTAATTTCTGATCGGGACCTTTGGTCTGGTCTAGCTGTTTGGGAGGTGATTTTCCCCCAAACCAGTATGTACACTGCAAAGAATGTTTTTTGCCATTTAGAGCAGCCAATCTCCTGTTTCTGCGAAATAAATCCATCTTTCCATGTTCAGATAAACAAATTTGAAAATCTCCCCAATTAATTTAGGTTTTCCCCATGTTCTTCATAACGCCAATTTATTGTAGAAAAATCCTTGACTGCAAGATGAAAATGTTGGCAGCTTGACCTTAGAGTGGTCTTTTGCATATAAGATCTTCTCTTGAAATGTACACTTTCTAACTTAACTGTTGAAGCTTGTTAAACCTATCAATATTTGAAGTTGTTGATATTTCCTATTGAATCAAGTTTTATATCAGTGGGATTTTGTTTGAATTTTTTTGTTGCACCCGAGAAAGTACAGGCTCTTTGAGTTATGACCTTCACTTATAGTTTGGAGATTTCAGATCATAACATATGCGCCGCAGGTGATGGAACCACATTTAAAGTGTCTTTTTGTGTTGTTATGATAACAAGCCCAGTCTGTTCTGTGAGGTTTGCATCACTGGACCGCTAGGCCACAACACGCCACTAATTATTGTAGAAACAGGACAAGGGATGATTGCATAGTCAGATTATGGGTCAGGCTCAATCCAGATTGGATTTCGAGCAGCAGAGGCAAACTTATAATTTCAAAATCTGTTGGAGTTAAGTAACCAAGTGTAGAAAAAACTTGAATTGGTCAGTAGTGGTCACTGATCTCTGGTCAGTCCCTCCTGCTACCAATTACCCACTTGTCACTTGTGTGCACAAACCATTTTACCTTGACTTGCCACAGTCCTAAAAAAAAAATACACTTACAAAATCTGTGTCTGCAGTTTCTTCCCAGAACATAATTATTTGCAAACTTTTTATATGTGTTCTTCTGAATTGTCTTTGTCCAGTAGGCACAGCTTTTTCTTCAAATGTTTGTGCTGTATGTGTCGCCTCTACATCCCATGGCTCATGAAAAGGTACAGTTGAGTATTATTAAACGTGTAATACAGGTAGCTCTGGTAGAAGAGACAGTTTGTGACCTAAATCAAAAGTTCAGTTTTCGGGAAGTTTCTTCTTCCCATATCGTTTCTGACGGTAGTCAGCTTGAAAAGCCCTATGGAATTTGCCCCTTGTTCCAGGCTTGAACTTGGTTGGGAAATCCACAGGAATGAGGGCTTGCATGTTGCCTACAATATGCAGTAACCACTAGTAAGACCAGAATTTCTGTTACAAGACCAGAATCAAAGAGAGAAATCCATTATCTACACAGTTTAACATGTAAACTGTTTTTATCTGAACAAGCACTGACGCAAAAGTGATTTCATTTCTTTTATGGGGTGGGTAGTTCAAAAACAGAGTTGGAAGATATTTAGCAGATTGACTCAAAGTTAATATTGGATTTTATATCTTTCTTCCTCAAGTAACTACTTCGTGATGTACATTACATGTATTTTTCGGGTCTGCGTTCCAAATCAAAATGATGGCCTTTGCTCCTGCAGGGTTATGATGTTGCTTGCCACTCGTCAGAATTTAGTGTGTGAGGGCTGAATTTAATTTCTGATCAGACACTTTGGTCTGTGTCTAGCTGTTTGCTGGAGGTGATTTTACCCCGCAAACCAGCTCATGTTACACTGCCAAAGAACTGTTTTTTGCCATCCTTAGAGCAGCCAACTCTCCCTGTTTCTGCGAAAATAAATCCATCTTTCCATGTTCAGATAAACAAATTTGAAAATCTCCCCAATTATTTAGGTTTTCCCCCATGTTCTTCATAACGCCCAATTTTTGTAGAAAAAAATCCTTGACTGCAAGATGAAAATGTTGGCAGCTTGACCTTAGAGTGGTCTTTTGCATATAAGATCTTCTCTTGAAATCGTACACTTTCTAACTTAACTGTTGAAGCTTGTTAAACCCTATCAATATTTGAAGTTGTTGATATTTTCCTTATTGAATCAAGTTTTATATCAGTGGGATTTTGTTTGAATTTTTTGTTGCACCTGAGAAAGTACAGGCTCTTTGAGATATTGACCTTCACTTATAGTTTGGAGACTTTCAGATCATAACATATGCGCCGCAGGCTGATGGAACCACATTTAAAGTGTCTTTTTGTGTTGTTATGATAACAAGCCCAGTCTGTTCTGTGAGGTTTGCATCACTGGACCGCTAGGCCACAACACGCCACTAATTATTGTAGAACAGGACAAGGGATAATTGCATAGTCAGATTATGGGTCAGGCTCAATCCAGATTGGATTTCGAGCAGCAGAGGCAAACTTATAATTTCAAAATCTGTTGGAGTTAAGTAACCAAGTGTAGAAAAAACTTGAATTGGTCAGTAGTGGTCACTGATCTCTGGTCAGTCCCTCTGCTACCAATTACCCACTCGTCACTTGTGTGCACAAACCATTTACCTTGACTTGCCACAGTCCTAAAAAAAAAATACACTTACAAAATCTGTGTCTGCAGTTTCTTCCCAGAACATAATTATTTGCAAACTTTTTATATGTGTTCTTCTGAATTGTCTTTGTCCAGTAGGCACAGCTTTTTCCTCAAATGGTTGTGCTGTCTGTGTCGCCTCTACATCCCATGGCTCATGAAAAGGTACAGTTGAGTATTATTAAACGTGTAATACAGGTAGCTCTGGTAGAAGAGACAGTTTGTGACCTAAATCAAAAGTTCAGTTTTCGGGAAGTTTCTTCTTCCCCATATCGTTTCTGACTGTAGTCAGCTTGAAAAGCCCTATGGAATTTGCCCCTTGTTCCAGGACTTGAACTTGGTTGGGAAATCCACAAGAATAGAGGGCTTGCATGTTGCCTACAATATGCAGTAACCACTAGTATGACCAGAATTTCTGTTACAAGACCAGAATCAAAGAGAGAAATCCATTATCTACACAGTTTAACATGTAAACTGTTTTTATCTGAACAAGCACTGACGCAAAAGTGATTTCATTTCTTTTATGAGGTGGGTAGTTCAAAAAACAGAGTTGGAAGATATTTAGCAGATTGACTCAAAGTTAATATTGGATTTTATATCTTTCTTCTCAAGTAACTACTTCGTGATGTACATTACATGTATTTTTCGGGTCTGCGTTCCAACTCAAAATGATGGCCTTTGCTCCTGCAGGGTTATGATGTTGCTTGCCACTCGTCAGAATTTAGTGTGTGAGGGCTGAATTTAATTTCTGATCAGACACTTTGGTCTGTGTCTAGCTGTTTGCTGGAGGTGATTTTACCCCGCAAACCAGCTCATGTACACTGCCAAAGAACTGTTTTTTGCCATCCTTAGAGCAGCCAACTCTCCCTGTTTCTGCGAAAATAAATCCATCTTTCCATGTTCAGATAAACAAATTTGAAAATCTCCCCAATTATTTAGGTTTTCCCCCATGTTCTTCATAACGCCCAGATTGTTGTAGGAATTTCCTTGACTGCAAGATGAAAATGTTGGCAGCTTGACCTCAGAGTGGTCTTTTGCATATAAGATCTTCTCTTGAAATCGTACACTTTCTAACTTAACTGTTGAAGCTTGTTAAACCCTGTCAATATTTGAAGTTGTTGATACTTTCCTTATTGAATCAAGTTTTATATCAGTGGGATTTTGTTTGAATTTTTTATTGCACCTGAGAAAGTACAGGCTCTTTGAGTTATTGACCTTCACTTATAGTTTGGAGACTTTCAGATCATAACATATGCGCCGCAGGCTGATGGAACCACATTTAAAGTGTCTTTTTGTGTTGTTATGATAACAAGCCCAGTCTGTTCTGTGAGGTTTGCATCACTGGACCGCTAGGCCACAACACGCCACTAATTATTGTAGAACAGGACAAGGGATGATTGCATAGTCAGATTACGGGTCAGGCTCAATCCAGATTGGATTTCGAGCAGCAGAGGCAAACTTATAATTTCAAAATCTGTTGGAGTTAAGTAACCAAGTGTAGAAAAAACTTGAATTGGTCAGTAGTGGTCACTGATCTCTGGTCAGTCCCTCCTGCTACCAATTACCCACTTGTCACTTGTGTGCACAAACCATTTTACCTTGACTTGCCACAGTCCTAAAAAAAAAAATACACTTACAAAATCTGTGTCTGCAGTTTCTTCCCAGAACATAATTATTTGCAAACTTTTTATATGTGTTCTTCTGAATTGTCTTTGTCCAGTAGGCACAGCTTTTTCTTCAAATGTTTGTGCTGTATGTGTCGCCTCTACATCCCATGGCTCATGAAAAGGTACAGTTGAGTATTATTAAACGTGTAATACAGGTAGCTCTGGTAGAAGAGACAGTTTGTGACCTAAATCAAAAGTTCAGTTTTCGGGAAGTTTCTTCTTCCCCATATCGTTTCTGACGGTAGTCAGCTTGAAAAGCCCTATGGAATTTGCCCCTTGTTCCGGGGCTTGAACTTGGTTGGGAAATCCACAGGAATGCAGGGCTTGCATGTTGCCTACAATATGCAGTAACCACTAGTAAGACCAGAATTTCTGTTACAAGACCAGAATCAAAGAGAGAAATCCATTATCTAGACATTTTAACATGTAAACTGTTTTTATCTGAACAAGCACTGACGCAAAAGTGATTTCATTTCTTTTATGGGGTGGGTAGTTCAAAAACAGAGTTGGAAGATATTTAGCAGATTGACTCAAAGTTAACATTGGATTTTATATCTTTCTTCCTCAAGTAACTACTTCGTGATGTACATTACATGTATTTTTCGGGTCTGCGTTCCAAATCAAAATGATGGCCTTTGCTCCTGCAGGGTTATGATGTTGCTTGCCACTCGTCAGAATTTAGTGTGTGAGGGCTGAATTTAATTTCTGATCAGACACTTTGGTCTGTGTCTAGCTGTTTGCTGGAGGTGATTTTACCCCGCAAACCAGCTCATTTACACTGCCAAAGAACTGTTTTTTTGCCATCCTTAGAGCAGCCAACTCTCCCTGTTTCTGCGAAAATAAATCCATCTTTCCATGTTCAGATAAACAAATTTGAAAATCTCCCCAATTAATTTAGGTTTTCCCCCATGTTCTTCATAACGCCCAATTTATTGTAGAAAAAATCCTTGACTGCAAGATGAAAATGTTGGCAGCTTGACCTTAGAGTGGTCTTTTGCATATAAGATCTTCTCTTGAAATCGTACACTTTCTAACTTAACTGTTGAAGCTTGTTAAACCCTGTCAATATTTGAAGTTGTTGATATTTCCTTATTGAATCAAGTTTTATTATCAGTGGGATTTTGTTTGAATTTTTTATTGCACCTGAGAAAGTACAGGCTCTTTGAGTTATTGACCTTCACTTATAGTTTGGAGACTTTCAGATCATAACATATGCGCCGCAGGCTGATGGAACCACATTTAAAGTGTCTTTTTGTGTTGTTATGATAACAAGCCCAGTCTGTTCTGTGAGGTTTGCATCACTGGACCGCTAGGCCACAACACGCCACTAATTATTGTAGAACAGGACAAGGGATGATTGCATAGTCAGATTAGGGTCAGGCTCAATCCAGATTGGATTTCGAGCAGCAGAGGCAAACTTATAATTTCAAAATCTGTTGGAGTTAAGTAACCAAGTGTAGAAAAAACTTGAATTGGTCAGTAGTGGTCACTGATCTCTGGTCAGTCCCTCCTGCTACCAATTACCCACTTGTCACTTGTGTGCACAAACCATTTTACCTTGACTTGCCACAGTCCTAAAAAAAAAATACACTTACAAAATCTGTGTCTGCAGTTTCTTCCCAGAACATAATTATTTGCAAACTTTTTATATGTGTTCTTCTGAATTGTCTTTGTCCAGTAGGCACAGCTTTTTCCTCAAATGTGTTGTGCTGTCTGTGTCGCCTCTACATCCCATGGCTCATGAAAAGGTACAGTTGAGTATTATTAAACGTGTAATACAGGTAGCTCTGGTAGAAGAGACAGTTTGTGACCTAAATCAAAAGTTCAGTTTTCGGGAAGTTTCTTCTTCCCCATATCGTTTCTGACGGTAGTCAGCTTGAAAAGCCCTATGGAATTTGCCCCTTGTTCCGGGGCTTGAACTTGGTTGGGAAATCCACAGGAATGCAGGGCTTGCATGTTGCCTACAATATGCAGTAACCACTAGTAAGACCAGAATTTCTGTTACAAGACCAGAATCAAAGAGAGAAATCCATTATCTAGACATTTTAACATGTAAACTGTTTTTATCTGAACAAGCACTGACGCAAAAGTGATTTCATTTCTTTTATGGGGTGGGTAGTTCAAAAACAGAGTTGGAAGATATTTAGCAGATTGACTCAAAGTTAACATTGGATTTTATATCTTTCTTCCTCAAGTAACTACTTCGTGATGTACATTACATGTATTTTTCGGGTCTGCGTTCCAAATCAAAATGATGGCCTTTGCTCCTGCAGGGTTATGATGTTGCTTGCCACTCGTCAGAATTTAGTGTGTGAGGGCTGAATTTAATTTCTGATCAGACACTTTGGTCTGTGTCTAGCTGTTTGCTGGAGGTGATTTTACCCCGCAAACCAGCTCATTTACACTGCCAAAGAACTGTTTTTTTGCCATCCTTAGAGCAGCCAACTCTCCCTGTTTCTGCGAAAATAAATCCATCTTTCCATGTTCAGATAAACAAATTTGAAAATCTCCCCAATTAATTTAGGTTTTCCCCCATGTTCTTCATAACGCCCAATTTATTGTAGAAAAAATCCTTGACTGCAAGATGAAAATGTTGGCAGCTTGACCTTAGAGTGGTCTTTTGCATATAAGATCTTCTCTTGAAATCGTACACTTTCTAACTTAACTGTTGAAGCTTGTTAAACCCTGTCAATATTTGAAGTTGTTGATACTTTCCTTATTGAATCAAGTTTTATATCAGTGGGATTTTGTTTGAATTTTTTATTGCACCTGAGAAAGTACAGGCTCTTTGAGTTATTGACCTTCACTTATAGTTTGGAGACTTTCAGATCATAACATATGCGCCGCAGGCTGATGGAACCACAATTAAAGTGTCTTTTTGTGTTGTTATGATAACAAGCCCAGTCTGTTCTGTGAGGTTTGCATCACTGGACCGCTAGGCCACAACACGCCACTAATTATTGTAGAACAGGACAAGGGATGATTGCATAGTCAGATTACGGGTCAGGCTCAATCCAGATTGGATTTCGAGCAGCAGAGGCAAACTTATAATTTCAAAATCTGTTGGAGTTAAGTAACCAAGTGTAGAAAAAAACTTGAATTGGTCAGTAGTGGTCACTGATCTCTGGTCAGTCCCTCCTGCTACCAATTACCCACTTGTCACTTGTGTGCACAAACCATTTTACCTTGACTTGCCACAGTCCTAAAAAAAAAATACACTTACAAAATCTGTGTCTGCAGTTTCTTCCCAGAACATAATTATTTGCAAACTTTTTATATGTGTTCTTCTGAATTGTCTTTGTCCAGTAGGCACAGCTTTTTCTTCAAATGTTTGTGCTGTATGTGTCGCCTCTACATCCCATGGCTCATGAAAAGGTACAGTTGAGTATTATTAAAACGTGTAATACAGGTAGCTCTGGTAGAAGAGACAGTTTGTGACCTAAATCAAAAGTTCAGTTTTCGGGAAGTTTCTTCTTCCCCATATCGTTTCTGACGGTAGTCAGCTTGAAAAGCCCTATGGAATTTGCCCTTGTTCCGGGGCTTGAACTTGGTTGGGAAATCCACAGGAATGCAGGGCTTGCATGTTGCCTACAATATGCAGTAACCACTAGTAAGACCAGAATTTCTGTTACAAGACCAGAATCAAAGAGAGAAATCCATTATCTAGACATTTTAACATGTAAACTGTTTTTATCTGAACAAGCACTGACGCAAAAGTGATTTCATTTCTTTTATGGGGTGGGTAGTTCAAAAACAGAGTTGGAAGATATTTAGCAGATTGACTCAAAGTTAACATTGGATTTTATATCTTTCTTCCTCAAGTAACTACTTCGTGATGTACATTACATGTATTTTTCGGGTCTGCGTTCCAAATCAAAATGATGGCCTTTGCTCCTGCAGGGTTATGATGTTGCTTGCCACTCGTCAGAATTTAGTGTGTGAGGGCTGAATTTAATTTCTGATCAGACACTTTGGTCTGTGTCTAGCTGTTTGCTGGAGGTGATTTTACCCCGCAAACCAGCTCATTTACACTGCCAAAGAACTGTTTTTTTGCCATCCTTAGAGCAGCCAACTCTCCCTGTTTCTGCGAAAATAAATCCATCTTTCCATGTTCAGATAAACAAATTTGAAAATCTCCCCAATTAATTTAGGTTTTCCCCCATGTTCTTCATAACGCCCAATTTATTGTAGAAAAAATCCTTGACTGCAAGATGAAAATGTTGGCAGCTTGACCTTAGAGTGGTCTTTTGCATATAAGATCTTCTCTTGAAATCGTACACTTTCTAACTTAACTGTTGAAGCTTGTTAAACCCTATCAATATTTGAAGTTGTTGATATTTTCCTTATTGAATCAAGTTTTATATCAGTGGGATTTTGTTTGAATTTTTTGTTGCACATGAGAAAGTACAGGCTCTTTGAGATATTGACCTTCACTTATAGTTTGGAGACTTTCAGATCATAACATATGCGCCGCAGGCTGATGGAACCACATTTAAAGTGTCTTTTTGTGTTGTTATGATAACAAGCCAGTCTGTTCTGTGAGGTTTGCATCACTGGACGCTAGGCCACAACACGCCACTAATTATTGTAGAACAGGACAAGGGATAATTGCATAGTCAGATTATGGGTCAGGCTCAATCCAGATTGGATTTCGAGCAGCAGAGGCAAACTTATAATTTCAAAATCTGTTGGAGTTAAGTAACCAAGTGTAGAAAAAACTTGAATTGGTCAGTAGTGGTCACTGATCTCTGGTCAGTCCCTCCTGCTACCAATTACCCACTTGTCACTTGTGTGCACAAACCATTCTACCTTGACTTGCCACAGTCCTAAAAAAAAAATACACTTACAAAATCTGTGTCTGCAGTTTCTTCCCAGAACATAATTATTTGCAAACTTTTTATATGTGTTCTTCTGAATTGTCTTTGTCCAGTAGGCACAGCTTTTTCCTCAAATGGTTGTGCTGTCTGTGTCGCCTCTACATCCCATGGCTCATGAAAAGGTACAGTTGAGTATTATTAAACGTGTTATACAGGTAGCTCTGGTAGAAGAGACAGTTTGTGACCTAAATTAAAAGTTCAGTTTTCGGGAAGTTTCTTCTTCCCCATATCGTTTCTGACTGTAGTCAGCTTGAAAAGCCCTATGGAATTTGCCCCTTGTTCCAGGACTTGAACTTGGTTGGGAAATCCACAAGAATAGAGGGCTTGCATGTTGCCTACAATATGCAGTAACCACTAGTATGACCAGAATTTCTGTTACAAGACCAGAATCAAAGAGAGAAATCCATTATCTACACAGTTTAACATGTAAACTGTTTTTATCTGAACAAGCACTGACGCAAAAGTGATTTCATTTCTTTTATGAGGTGGGTAGTTCAAAAACAGAGTTGGAAGATATTTAGCAGATTGACTCAAAGTTAATATTGGATTTTATATCTTTCTTCCTCAAGTAACTACTTCGTGATGTACATTACATGTATTTTTCGGGTCTGCGTTCCAACTCGAAATGATGGCCTTTGCTCCTGCAGGGTTATGATGTTGCTTGCCACTCGTCAGAATTTAGTGTGTGAGGGCTGAATTTAATTTCTGATCAGACACTTTGGTCTGTGTCTAGCTGTTTGCTGGAGGTGATTTTACCCGCAAACCAGCTCATGTACACTGCCAAAGAACTGTTTTTTGCCATCCTTAGAGCAGCCAACTCTCCCTGTTTCTGCGAAAATAAATCCATCTCTCCATGTTCAGATAAACAAATTTGAAAATCTCCCCAATAATTTTAGGTTTTCCCCCATGTTCTTCATAACGCCCAGATTGTTGTAGGAGTTTTCATTGACTGCAAGATGAAAATGTTGGCAGCTTGACCTCAGAGTGGTCTTTTGCATATAAGATCTTCTCTTGAAATCGTACACTTTCTAACTTAACTGTTGAAGCTTGTTAAACCCTGTCAATATTTGAAGTTGTTGATACTTTCCTTATTGAATCAAGTTTTATATCAGTGGGATTTTGTTTGAATTTTTTATTGCACCTGAGAAAGTACAGGCTCTTTGAGTTATTGACCTTCACTTATAGTTTGGAGACTTTCAGATCATAACATATGCGCCGCAGGCTGATGGAACCACATTTAAAGTGTCTTTTTGTGTTGTTATGATAACAAGCCCAGTCTGTTCTGTGAGGTTTGCATCACTGGACCGCTAGGCCACAACACGCCACTAATTATTGTAGAACAGGACAAGGGATGATTGCATAGTCAGATTACGGGTCAGGCTCAATCCAGATTGGATTTCGAGCAGCAGAGGCAAACTTATAATTTCAAAATCTGTTGGAGTTAAGTAACCAAGTGTAGAAAAAACTTGAATTGGTCAGTAGTGGTCACTGATCTCTGGTCAGTCCCTCCTGCTACCAATTACCCACTTGTCACTTGTGTGCACAAACCATTTTACCTTGACTTGCCACAGTCCTAAAAAAGAAAATACACTTACAAAATCTGTGTCTGCAGTTTCTTCCCAGAACATAATTATTTGCAAACTTTTTATATGTGTTCTTCTGAATTGTCTTTGTCCAGTAGGCACAGCTTTTTCTTCAAATGTTTGTGCTGTATGTGTCGCCTCTACATCCCATGGCTCATGAAAAGGTACAGTTGAGTATTATTAAACGTGTAATACAGGTAGCTCTGGTAGAAGAGACAGTTTGTGACCTAAATCAAAAGTTCAGTTTTCGGGAAGTTTCTTCTTCCCCATATCGTTTCTGACGGTAGTCAGCTTGAAAAGCCCTATGGAATTTGCCCCTTGTTCCGGGGCTTGAACTTGGTTGGGAAATCCACAGGAATGCAGGGCTTGCATGTTGCCTACAATATGCAGTAACCACTAGTAAGACCAGAATTTCTGTTACAAGACCAGAATCAAAGAGAGAAATCCATTATCTACACAGTTTAACATGTAAACTGTTTTTATCTGAACAAGCACTGATGCAAAAGTGATTTCATTTCTTTTATGGGGTGGGTAGTTCAAAAACAGAGTTGGAAGATATTTAGCAGATTGACTCAAAGTTAATATTGGATTTTATATCTTTCTTCCTCAAGTAACTACTTCGTGATGTACATTACATGTATTTTTCGGGTGTGCGTTCTAAATCAAAATGATGGCCTTTGCTCCTGCTGGGTTATGATGTTGCTTGCCACTCGTCAGAATTTAGTGTGTGAGGGCTGAATTTAATTTCTGATCAGACACTTTGGTCTGTGTCTAGCTGTTTGCTGGAGGTGATTTTACCCGCAAACCAGCTCATGTACACTGCCAAAGAACTGTTTTTTTGCCATCCTTAGAGCAGCCAACTCTCCCTGTTTCTGCGAAAATAAATCCATCTTTCCATGTTCAGATAAACAAATTTGAAAATCTCCCCAATTAATTTAGGTTTTCCCCATGTTCTTCATGACGCCCAATTTATTGTAGAAAATTTCCTTGACTGCAAGATGAAAATGTTGGCAGCTTGACCTTAGAGTGGTCTTTTGCATATAAGATCTTCTCTTGAAATCGTACACTTTCTAACTTAACTGTTGAAGCTTGTTTAACCCTATCAATATTTGAAGTTGTTGATATTTTCCTTATTGAATCAAGTTTTATATCAGTGGGATTTTGTTTGAAATTTTTTATTGCACCTGAGAAAGTACAGGCTCTTTGAGTTATTGACCTTCACTTATAGTTCGAGACTTTCAGATCATAACATATGCGCCGCAGGCTGATGGAACCACATTTAAAGTGTCCTTTTGTGTTATTTTAATAACAATCCCAGTCTGTTCTTTGAGGTTTGCATCACTGGACCGCTAATTATTGTAGCACAGAACAAGGGATAAATGCATAGTCAGATTATGGGTCAGGCTCAATCCAGATTGGATTTCGAGCAGCAGAGGCAAACTTATAATATCAAAATCCATTGGAGTTAAGTGACCAAGTGTAGAAAAAAAACTTGATTTGGTCAGTCGTAGTCACTGATCTCTGGCCAGTCCCTCTTGCTACCAATTACCCTCCTGTCACTTGTGTGCATAAACCAATTTATCTTGACTTGCCACAGTCCTTAACAAAAAAGTTACACTTACAAAATCTGTGTCTGCAGTTTCTTCCCAGAATATAATTACTTCCAAACTTTTTATATGTGTCCTTCTTAATTGTCTTTTTCCATTAGGCTCAGCTTTGTCTTCATGAGTGTGTGCTGTCTGTGTCGCCTCTACATCCCATGGCTCGTAAAAAGGTACAGTTGAGTATTATTAAAGGTATTATACAGGACTGGTAGATCTGACAAAAAAGTCTCAGACACCGTTTTTGTTTTGTGTGATCATCCATAAAAAAAAAATAAACCTGAAAAACGTGGGGCTCAATCTGTTAGGTCAGGAGAAGAAAGTGAAAAATCTCGTCAATTTTCAGCATGTAATTACCTTGTCCTTAATTTGGTTGTAACAACCCCTTTCCAGATTGGAGTTTGGAGAATGGAGGTTGGAGTTTGGGGTTTGGAGTTTGTAGTTCGCAGTTGTAGTCGGCAGTTTTTAGTTTCTACTTCAACCAAAAGCCTGCCTACACTACCTCTCCTCCAAGCAGACTGCGGATGTCAGATCCTCTTTACTCCTCCACCAGATTCTGCGCTTCTTGTCATTCATGAGCCTGTGATACATTATACTGACTGAGAGCGACATTATTTTGAGGTACTTTTTATCAAGTTACTGTTAATGTAAATTTGTTATATATTTGAATGTACAGACTAGTGATTTTTTGCACAGAGTGGAGGCTTCTGTGACTCATATTGGTCAATAGACTTACCAGGTCATCCAATGTCTTAAAGATGTGTGCATGCTCAGTACTTTTTCCAAAGTGGAAAATATTCCACTATGTTTGCTGCCACCTAGAGTTCCACTGATATAAACTGGATATAAATCCCCAGCAAACAAAATAACGTCCCTTCGACATTGCTAGGACGTTATTCAAATGTTGGGAGAACGTTTTTATTTAACGTCATACGGACGGATAAGTGTAGAGTTTTGTCAACGTCTAGATGACGTTGCGTTATGATGTTTTATAATAACGTTGTGACAACGTAAAAACTGCACTGCAAAAACAAGGTAATTTCTTGACGCAATTATATGATTTCTTTCTGAAGTTTTTCGATCAACTATAAATTGTTCATATTATATATATATAGTTTCATGAATATTAGCAATTGATACAACAATATAATCAATTAATTACTTTCAACAATGTAAACTTACCAGTAGGCCATTACTACTTGTTGCGGTTGCCTAACTTCACTGTACCTGTATACTATTGTACAGCATGTACTATATAAGTGCATACCAACTTGTTGCTTTGGCAATCATGGGTGTGTATTTTTACTACAGTTTTTCCACTTTAATAATATTTTTTGAAAGTAAAATTACATGTTTAGTTACTACATTAAATTTGCCACTAAGTCCTCTGATAGTTTAGACAAATACATGAAGAAATGAGTACACCTAATTCAAAAAATTGTCAAATTTCTCGAAATTTGTTGTAAATATGTTACAACTTCTTAGCCAAATCTACTAATTTGCATATGTGATATTACGTTGTCATAATGTTCCCAAGTAACCTGACAAAACTACAACATTCAAGCAACGTTGTAAAAAAACGTTAACGCGACTTTATTTAGAGGTTTTTAAGAAACATTGCCATAACGTTGTATTTATGTTTTAAAATAATGTGACAAAACCACAACCTTCAGGTAACGTTATGAAAGAACATTCACCTAACGATTGTATATGACGTCAAAAACCAACATTGAAAACGTCGTTTCTGCATTACCAAGTAACTTGACAGAACAATAACATTCAGAAAACGTTGCAAAATAATATTCACAAGACGTTTTTATATCGGTTTTTAGGTTATTAAGTAACAAGACCAAACCGCAACCTTTTTGCAACGTTGCAGGTTAGTTGTGTTTTAGTTGGGAATTAACATTACCAAAACACAACTTCACAGTAATGTTATGATGACGTTACGTGTTAGCTGGGGATCTTCCCTTTAGAATTCTATTGGTTTTCGGAAGAGTATTTTCATTCCCACTTGATGGTATCTTTCAGTGCTGAAGAGGTAAACCAACAAAAATGACCTCCCAGGTATAGCTTTTGGCCATAGGCAAACAATGATTAATGGAAACACGCAGATTTGTACACATGGATAACTAGCCGAGGGCGCCCTACTTGACTGATGTCTTGTGCATGAGGTTTATATCAAGAAAAACAAACCCTTCAGGAATAGAGCTGATTGCGTAGAAATCTCAATTAGCACACAGAATTGCTGAGGTGTTTGGGGGTGTGTTTTTGTCAAAATAAGTTTTGGTGTTAGGTTACCAATCAATGTACCACATTATGTTTAATGAAGTGACTGGTAATTTCTGATTGCAGCAAGGTCCTGACTGCTGACAGAGAAGACCGTAGTCTGTCAACTTTTCGTTGGACTATCCACCAGATGCTGAGTGTCAGACGCTGATACACTCGCAACCAGACGTCGGGGTTCAGATTGTTTTCAGCGAGTTTGTGTTGGAGAAATTTGGTGGGAAGCTGCACAACTGACCGCCTCAAGGTCAGAATCTAACTTCTTAAGATTAGCAACTTGTGAGATTTTTTTCAAACATTTCTAATTGATTTTAATCGGCTGATTCCTTTTTTGTGTTTAGGTCAAGAGAACAATCTCTCAGAACCTGCCAACACTTTTTTGGTTCATAAAAGCCATTTTTAATAAATTTGTTTTAGAGACAATCTCACAATGCTGAAATGATCTCAGATTTTTAATAATAAAAAAAAATGTTGACCATCCTTTGGCAAAGCCATTAGTCAGTGTGACAATTTTCACTTTTTTCACTTATTAAAGAATAATTTTTCAAGGATCTTCACATACATGTTTTTGAGGTTTCTTGATTTGATTGTCTCATTTACAGCTGAGTGATTTGACGAGAGAGATTTGATGAGAGAACAGACGTCACCCTGTGCAGCCAGCTTAGCCCATTCGTCTGGTCACCCAAGGGCGCCCTGCTTGACTGATGTCATGTGCATGAGGTATGTATCAAGAAACAAACTTATCAAGAATGGAGCTGATTGCGTAGAAATCTCAATAGCACACAGAATTGCTGAGGTGTTTGGGGGGTGTGTTTTTGTCAAAATAAGTTTTGGTGTTAGGTTACCAATCATGTACCCATTATGTTTAATGAAGTGACTGGTATTTTGATTGCAGCAAAATCCTGACTGTGACAGAGAGACGTAGTCTGTCAACTTTCGTTGACTTCACCAGATGCTGAGTGTCAGACGTGATACATCCAACCAGTCGGGGTTCAGATTGTTTTCAGCGAGTTTGTGTGAGAAATTTGGTGGAAGCTGCACAATGACGCTAAGGTCAGAATCTATTCTTAAGATTAGCAACTTGTGAGATTTTTTTCAAACATTTCTATTGATTTTAATCGGTGATTCCTTTTTTGTGTTTAGGTCAAGAGAACAATCTCTCAGAACCTGCCAACACTTTTTTGGTTCATAAAAGCCATTTTAATAAATTTGTTTTAGAGACAATCTCACAATGCTGAAATGATCTCAGATTTTTAATAATAAAAAAAATGTTGACCATCCTTTGCAAAGCCATTAGTCAGTGTGACAATTTTCACTTTTTCACTTATTAAAGAATAATTTTTCAAGGATCTTCACATACATGTTTTTGAGGTTTCTTGATTTGATTGTCTCTTTACAGCTGATGATTTGACGAGGAACAGAACGTCACCCTGTGCAGCCGCTTAGCCATTCGTCTGGTCACCCAAGGGCGCCCTGCTTGACTGATGTCATGTGCATGAGGTATGTATCAAGAAACAAACTTATCAAGAATGGAGCTGATTGCGTAGAATCCTCAATTAGCACACAAATTGCTGAGGTGTTTGGGGGTGTGTTTTTGTCAAAATAAGTTTTGGTGTTAGGTTACCAATCAATGTACCACATTATGTTTAATGAAGTGACTGGTAATTTTGATTGCAGCAAAATCCTGACTGTGACAGAGAAGACCGTAGTCTGTCAACTTTCCGTTGGACTTCCACCAGATGCTGAGTGTCAGACGTGATACACTCGCAACCAGATCGGGGTTCAGATTGTTTTCAGCGAGTTGTGTTGAGAAATTTGGTGGAAGCTGCACAACTGACCGCTCAAGGTCAGAATCTAACTTCTTAAGATTAGCAACTTGTGAGATTTTTTTCAAACATTTCTAATTGATTTTAATCGGCTGATTCCTTTTGTGTTTAGGTCAAGAGAACAATCTCTCAGAACCTGCCAACACTTTTTGGTTCATAAAAGCATTTTAATAAATTTGTTTAGAGACAATCTCACAATGCTGAAATGATCTCGATTTTTATAATAAAAAATGTTGACCATCCTTTGGCAAAGCCATTAGTCAGTGTGACAATTTTCACTTTTTTCACTTATTAAAGAATATTTTTCAAGGATCTTCACATACATGTTTTTGAGTTTCTTGATTTGATTGTCTCATTTACAGCTGAGTGATTTGACGAGGAGAAAGAACGTCACCTGTGCAGCCAGCTTAGCCCATTGTCTGGTCACCAGGGCGCCCTGCTTGACTGATGTCATGTGCATGAGGTATGTATCAAGAAACAAACTTATCAAGAATGGAGCTGATTGCGTAGAATCTCAATTAGCACACAAATTGCTGAGGTGTTTGGGGGGTGTGTTTTTGTCAAAATAAGTTTTTGGTGGTATGAGTGTTAACCAATCAATGTACCACATTATGTTTAATGAAGTGACTGGTAATTTTTGATTGCAGCAAAATCCTGACTGCTGACAGAGAAGACCGTAGTCTGTCAACTTTCCGTTGGACTATCCACCAGATGCTGAGTGTCAGACGCTGATACACTCGCAACCAGACTTTCGGGGTTCAGATTGTTTTCAGCGAGTTTGTGTTGAAGAAATTTGGTGGGAAGCTGCACAACTGACCGCCTAAGGTCAGAATCTAACTTCTTAAGATTAGCAACTTGTGAGATTTTTTTCAAACATTTCTACTTGATTTTAATCGGCTGATTCCTTTTTTGTCTTTAGGCTCAAGAGAACAATCTCTCAGAACCTGCCAACACTTTTTTGTTTCATAAAAGCATTTTAATAATTTGTTTTAGAGACAATTCACAATGCTGAAATGATCTCAGATTTTTAATAATAAAAAAAATGTTGACCATCCTTTGGCAAAGCCATTAGTCAGTGTGACAATTTTCACTTTTTTCACTTATTAAAGAATAATTTTTCAAGGATCTTCACATACATGTTTTTGAGATTTCTTGATTTGATTGTCTATTTACAGCATGAGTGTTTGACGAGAGAACAGAACGTCACCCTGTGCAGCCAGCTTAGCCCATTCGTCTGGTCACCCAGGGCGCCCTGCTTGACTGATTCATGTGCATGAGGTATGTATCAAGAAACAAACTTATCAAGACATGGAGCTGATTGGCGTAGAATCCTCAATTAGCACACAGAATTGCGAGGTGTTTGGGGGGTGTGTTTTTGTCAAAATAAGTTTTTGGTTTGGTTACCAATCAATGTACACAATTATGTTTAATGAATGACTGGTAATTTTTGATTGCAGCAATCCTGACTGTGACAGGAGAAGACCTTAGTCTTGTCACTTTTACGTTGGACTAACCACAGATGCTTGAGTGTCAGAGCTGATACACTCGCTACCAGACGTCGGGGTTCAGATGTTTTCAGCGAGTTTGTGTTGAAAAATTCTGTGGGAAGCTGCACAACTGACCGCCCAAGGTCAGAATCTAACTTCTTAAGATTAGCAACTTGTGAGATTTTTTTCAAACATTTCTAATTGATTTTAATCGGCTGATTCCTTTTTGTGTTTAGGCTCAAGAGAACAATCTCTCAGAACCTGCCAAGCACTTTTTTGGTTCATAAAAGCATTTTTAATAAATTTGTTTTAGAGACAATCTCACAATGCTGAAATGATCTCAGATTTTAATAATAAAAAAAAATGTTGACCATCCTTTGGCAAAGCCATTAGTCAGTGTGACAATTTTCACTTTTTTCACTTATTAAAGAATATTTTTCAAGGATCTTCACATACATGTTTTTGAGATTTCTTGATTTGATTGTCTAATTTACAGCTGAGTGATTTGACGAGAGAGATTTGATGAGAGAACAGAAGTCACCCTGTGCAGCCAGCTTAGCCCATTCGTCTGGTCACCCACGGGCGCCCTGCTTGACTGATATCATGTGCATGAGGTATGTATCAAGAAACAAACTTATCAAGAATGGAGCTGATTGGGTAGAATCTCAATTAGCACACAGAATTGTGAGGTGTTTGGGGGGTGTGTTTTTGTCAAATAAGTTTTGGTGTTAGGTTACCAATCAATGTACCACATTATGTTTAATGAATGACTGGTAATTCTGATTGCAGCAAAGCCATTAGTCGTGTGACAATTTTCACTTTTTCACTTATTAAAGAATATTTTCAAGGATCTTCACTACATGTTTGGTTTCTTGATTTGATTGTCTCATTTACAGCTGAGTGTTTGACGAGAGAAGAACGTCACCTGTGAGCAGCTAGCCCATTCGTCTGGTCACCCAAGGGGCCGCTTGACTGATTCATGTGCAGAGGTAGTATCAAGAACAAACTTATCAAGAATGGAGCTGATGGTAACCAATAGCACACGAATTGTGAGGTGTTTGGGGGGTGTGTTTGTCAAAATAAGTTTTGGTGTTAGGTTACCAATCAAGTACCAATATGTTTATGAATGATGGTATTTGATTGCAGCAATCTGATGGACAGAGATTCGTGATTCCAAGCTGATGTCAGTGATAACCACAGTGGTCAGATTTTCAGGGTTGGTGAAATTGGTGAGCCAATGCGCAAGTCAATTAACTTTAAATAGATTGGATTTTAAACTTCATGATTAATCGTGATTCTTTTGTTTAGCAAGACATCTCTCAACTGCACATTTTGGTCAAAGCATTTATAATTGTTAGAGCATACAGCGAAGATTCATTTAATAAAAAAAAGTTGACATCTTTGCAAAGCATTCTGTGACATTCTTTCATTTTAGAATTTCAGTTTCTAGTTTGAGTTCTGATTTGATGTATTAGCGTGTTTGAGGAAGACGTACCTGTCACAGCTAGCCATGTTGTCACCCGGGGCCGCTTGGATCATGCATGGGTTCAAAACAAACTTTCAGGGTGATTGGTAATCTCAATGCACATTTGGGTGTTTGGGGTGGTTTTGTCAAATGAGGACGCGTCACCGCAGCCAGCTTAGCCATTCGTTTCACCAAGGGCGCCTGCTTGACTGATTCATGTGCATGAGGTAGTATCAGAACAACTTATAGAATGGAGCTGTTGTAAATCTAATGACACAGAATTCTGAGTGTTTGGGGGTGTTTTTTGTCAAAATAATTTTTGTTATTAAATCATGTACACATTTGTTTAAGAATATGAATTGATTGCCAATCTATTGACAGAGAACTTTGCAACTTTCGTTGGACTTCACATCTATTAGACTGATCGAACCAATCGTTAGATTTTTAGTTTTTGTGTTGAGAATTTGGTGAGAAACGACCGCCAGTCAGAACTAACTCTTAGTTGCAACTGGGTTTTAACATTTCTAATTATTTTAATGGCTGATTCCTTTTGTGTTAGTCAGAGAAAACTCTCAGAACTGCCAACTTTTTTGGTTCTGCATTTAATAATTTTTTTTAGAGACCAATCTCACAATGCTGATTATAATTTGATATTGAAAAAAATTTGACCTCTTTGGCAAAGCCTTGTCAGTGTGCAATTTTCACTTTTTTCACTTATTAGAATATTTTTCAAGATCTTCACATAATGTTTTGAGTTTCTTGTTTGATTAGTCCAATTTACAGCTGAGATTTGCGAGAATGCAAAACCGTCACAATTGTTCAGACTTAGCCCATTCGTTGTTATCAAGGCCCTGATTAACTGATTCTTGCATGAGTTAGTATCAAGAAACAACTTTCAGAATGGATATTTGGTAAATCTCAATAAGCACAGAATTTTGAGTTTGGATTGTTTTCATTTAAATAGTGA
>JASTWB010000325.1:0-23383 GCA_032158295.1 Pycnopodia helianthoides | reverse complement strand
CCCCCCGAGGGTATCCCGGGAGTGAAACAAGTTTGAACTTGGTAGTCGAAAGTCGTATCTAACACACTATGGGAAGCACACAATTTGCTTCTCGCAATAAATTTTTTTTTTCGTTCACTTATAGCAATACCAAATTTTTTTTTCATTGCAACCTGGCTCCACTGACAGAGTGAAATCTTTTTTTTTTTTCAGATTCGGGGACGTGAACCAAAGAAGCTTTCTGTCTTCTGTTAGAGACGCAAATACTTTCACTTGGATCTCGGAGGGGATGAGTGAAGTCATCACGAAATTCCAAACCAATGACGAGAACCGCATGAGATGGGCGATGTTCCATGAAGTAAATGATAAATTGTGTGTATTACTTGGAGGCATGAGTTGAGAGTTTTTCTTGTAATGATGATGATGAGTGGGCATGTGTGTTTGTTAACTTATGCCTTCTTGTTTTCATGCTATTCTATGGTTCTTAGGCATGCGTGCAATTGCTTTCTTATTGATTATTCGGAGAGACCAATCCTGCACAATCGGTCGATCGCGCATGTTTTTTGAGCGATCGACCGATTATTGCGGCGATCGACCGATTGTTGGGGGTTTGTCTGAAATGTTAATGTTTTAATGTTTCTTTGGTAACACTAGCACCCTCTTGTTCAGGTGGGGCTAGTTCATGTAATCCAACCGCATGTACCAGCGGTGGAATCACTTTAAACCTTGTATGATTATGTACTTATAGCATTGATTTTAGAAACACCGCTGTTAGTGTTTTAGAGGGGCGGGCAAGCTGCCACCTCTATCGAAAATACGTCTGGTCGGCCTCTATGTCATTATTTGAAGACACTGCTGTTTAATTCGTGTTATAGAGGCTGGGCAAGCTGCCCCCCTCATTTTATCTATGGCAAGCTGCCAAGTACACTGCTGTTTAGTTAGTGTTATATATAGAGGATGGGCAAGCTGCCCCCCTCATTTTATCTATGGCAAGCTGCCAAGTACACTGCTGTTTAGTTAGTGTTATATATAGAGGCTGGGCAAGCTGCCCCCCTTATTTTATCTATGGCAAGCTGCCAAGTAATCCGGGCCCGGTTCATTTTGATGGGCAAGCTGACCTTGGGCATTTGCCCTTCATTAAATCATGACTATGTCTTGAGTTGAATAAGTATTGCATTTTATTGTATTCTAGTACATGTTTACCAAACTAGTAATTGACCAGATCTTGTGAGTAATAAAAGCAGTTGAAGCTGCGCCAAAAGTCAAGTAATGTTTTTGCTATTTTATTATTTTGGGGTGTCGTCTGAGATTAAACTTGCATTGTATAAAAGATAATTAAATGTACATGTTTGTATTTTATTGAACACCTGCACAACTCTCAACAGTTTCTGCAGGTGAAAAGTTAAGTTTGAAGTCTTGACCTTTAGGCTCACTTTCTTTTCCATTTTAGCTTTGAGCAAGAGAGATCTATAGAGCACATTTATTTTCTCTAGGTATCTTTCTTTATTTTGTACGGAACATGACTCAGGCCATGCTCCAAATGCATTTCAGTTGGGAGGGTTAGGGTCATAGAGCTATTTGCGAGTATTGTTCTGTATCAAACCATAACTTTGTTCCAGAAATACTTTGGCCATTAATAATAAGTCGTTGCTGTGTATTGTGTATTCTGTATTCTGTATTCTGTATTCTGTATTCTGTATTCTGTTGTGTATTGTGTGCTGGAGGATTAAAAATAGTACAGGAGATTGTTTTATAATTTTTGACTTCATCGTGGTTTTTGCTTTTGTAGTATTCTGGTGGATGCTCGTCCTTTAAAAAAAAAAAAAGGGCCGGCCCCCTTCCCTTGTCTCTACATTAATTATTAATTAGGTGAGGAGGGTCCTCATAAATTCACTCAACTCTGCCTATTGCTTTGTTTTGCTTTGGTAATTTACTTTATATTTATAATATTGTATTTTGTTATGTTTTCTTTGGGGGAGAATTACACGATGAGCGAGTACCTGCATTTCTGTTTCCACTTTTGAGTAATTGTTTTGTCTCTGAGTTTAGTGGGTAGTCCGCTCCCCTTCTGGCGGATTTAGGGGTGAGTTGTTACAATATGTTGAGCCTTACACCCTTTTAAAGATTCTTTTGCAAAAAAGTATAATCCCTGCATAATTAGGCAAAGAGTACAAATGGCATCTGAAAAACTGTGGTTAATAAACCACTAATTAGTGAGCAAAATTAGCCAGCTTCTATTCGTTATGAAGGGAAACATTCTTTTCATAAGGTAGTTGACTCAAAAGCACAGGCATTACAAATGGAAAATGGCGTCTGTATATGTGGCTATTTTTGAGCTGCCTTATTTGGTTCACTTATTAGTGGTTAATTAACCACAGTTTCACATATGCCATTTTCCATCTACATTAGGTCAATTACGGTACATGCGGTTGAGTAAACTACCTTTTTAAAAGAATTGTATCCTTCATTATCAGTAAAATATATATATATTTTTAGCCCAGGATCTTAAAGACTGTTATATAACCTGGGCACACCACTTTTTTGAAGTACCGGGTAGCTTATTTGGTCCAGTAATTAGTGGTTAATAAAGCACAGTTATACAGACGCCATTCTCCATCTATAACACGCACAATTGCCCATGCAGTTTAATTAGTCAACTACCTCTTTGAACTGCTGGTTCAATCTGAGCTCGATCGGAGACGAAACATATACAAACTGCTCAAATTGCTCTGACATGAATTCATGAAACATGGGTGTTCTGAAGCAGCCAGTTAAATCTCATTAAAAGAGTGTTACACTGAGCCAAATTTGGGAGTTGGTTAATATTTGGGTCCACTAATCGGCTCTTAATTCTACGCAGATGTCATTTGCTTCTCACGCACATTTGCCTTATGCGGTTGAGTAATAACTACCTCTTTAAAAGAATGTACTCTTCGTAAGGAATAAAAATGTAAGTATAAGCCCAGAATCTTGAAAACAGTCACATTGAGCATACCAAATTTTTGAGCTGGCAAACTTGGTCCATTGATTTGTGGCTAGTATCAGAGTTACAGACGCCATTTTCCATCCATAAAACGCACAATTACATGACGCCGTTGAGTAAACACTGTTCTTTTCGATATTTGATATTTTATTGAAAACAAACTTTTTTTCATCTGCATACAAATTATTTTTAGTTCTTGAATGACGAAAGTGGATAAACTTTTCTTTGTGTAAAGGTTTGCAGTTTTAAGATTACGATAACATGCATATTATTTTACCTTTATTTATTTAATCTTAAATACTGAATTCAGAAAAGTTGCAAGATCAAGGTTGACTAGTTTCTCAAAAGAGGAATAATGTGACGAGTGTATGAAGTACACCCCATTCATTTGCGCTTTTTTGATGACATCGCATTCTAGTGACGTATTGTTTACTTGTGACGTAGCTTCTTATTTCATTGTACAACGCCCTCACAGCAAAATACTTACCTTTGTAATTTTCGCGGTGTTTCTCCAGCATTATTTTGCTTTACGAAGAAGACAAGATGACACCTTGGATTTCTGTATACGTTTTTGCTGTTGTTCTTCTTCTTCATTTTAAATGCAGCCTTCAAATGATTGAAGATGTAGGCACTGTGTGTGTGCGAATGTTCAGGTAATTATCACTTTATTCTACTCTTATGCTATGTTTATCATGTTCGTTTGTGCAGTTAGGTTTGTTTCTCTACGGACAATGTTACGATCATTACAACTTTTGAGAGAAAACAAACAGTGGTACAGCAGCAACAATTGTCAGTGAAGACAGTGGCGAAGATGCTAATATTCGTCAAGTCGGGAGCACTCACTCTGGTTTAGTCTGGTTTGGAAATTATGTCTGCAGTTATAATATAACTTTATTCAACTCTATCATCTAATGATCTATGAATTCCAGTTCTAGGAGACAGTTTGTGAACTAAATCAACAGTTCAGTTTTCGGGAGGTTTCTTCTTCCCCATACTTTTTTCGCCCCTTGTTCCAGGGCTTGAACTTGGTGGGGAAATCCACAAGAATGCAGTGCTTGCATGTTGCTTAAAATATGCACTAGACCTGAATTTCTGTTACAAGATCAGAATCAAAGAGAGAAATCCATTATCTACACAGTAAAACATGTAAATTGATTTTTTCTGAACAAGCACTGACACAATAGTGATTTCATTTGTCTTATGGGGTGGGTAGTTCAATAACAGAGTTAGAAGATATGTAGCAGATTAACTCAAGTTAACATTGGATTTGTATCTTCCTCAAGTTACTACTAAAGTGATAAACATGTACTTTGTGTATAATTTCCAACTGACAAATTTTATAAGACCTTCAGACTGGTCTAGTCATGACCCAGCAAACAGAATAACGTCCGCTCGACGTCGCTAGGACGTTATTCGAATGTTGGGAGAACGTTTTTGTTTAACGTCGTACGGACGGATAAGTGTAGAGTTTTGTCAACGTCTAGACGACGTTGCATTATGACGTTTAATAATAACGTTGTGACAACGTAAAAACTGCATAGGTTTTCCCCCATGTTCTTCATAACGCCCAGATTGTTGCAGAAAATGTTGGCAGCTTGACCTTAGAGTGGTCTTTCGCATATAAGATCTTCTCTTGAAATCGTACACTTTCTGTTGACGCTTGTTAAACCCTATCAATATTTGAAGTTGTTGATACTTTCCTTATTGAATCAAGTTTTATATCAGTGGGATTTTGTTTGAATTTTTTATTGCACCTGAGAAAGTACAGGCTCTTTGAGTTATTGACCTTCACTTATAGTTTGGAGACTTTCAGATCATAACATATGCGCCGCAGGCTGATGGAACCACATTTAAAGTGTCTTTTTGTGTTGTTATGATAACAAGCCCAGTCTGTTCTGTGAGGTTTGCATCACTGGACCGCTAGGCCACAACACGCCACTAATTATTGTAGAACAGGACAAGGGATGATTGCATAGTCAGATTATGGGTCAGGCTCAATCCAGATTGGATTTCGAGCAGCAGAGGCAAACTTATAATTTCAAAATCTGTTGGAGTTAAAGGGACACACCGGCTTACTTTTACCTAATTTAGTGATGTTGAATCACAGACAATAATTTTTCGATGGTTGTTGTAAAAAAAAATCATCAAAATGTCACGTAATTAACGAAAAATGTGAAAAAACAAAACGCGGTCAAAGGTCAGCGTATACGCTTTTCCAGTCGTTGCAACTGTCAAGTTTACGTGACATTGTTTTAAGTAGACTAGTGATCTGTTTATTTATTAATTATAACAATGGCGAGGCATAAGGATCTTGTCTTCATATCCATCAAGCACAAATTCACGTGTAATTAAAAAAACCGACATAAACACTGTCCGATCCACACCATGCAGCTATTCGTCGTCGTCCCGCCGCGCGTGTAGCGCAGGCATCACGTAATGTGACAATAGTTAGGGGATAATAGCTAGGGCTACAGACTAAAACCCTCGTAAAACAAAACGTAATCAATGGTCTGGCTTCTTACCCCTCCACAGGCTCCGAGTTCATGCCTCCGTGGTTTGTCTCTCTGGCCCGGCGAGACACTGCACCGGCTGTGCGGGACATGCCCCCAAGGTTTACCTGCTACAATCCCGGCCATTTCTCGTTGGGCCCCCCTGCCCCCTTTCAATATTGAACATTGTTGCACGGTCTTCTGCGTTCCAGTCAACATTGAGCGGGGGGACGGGGACGGGGGAGAGAATGTTTATTGTGAGACAGGGAATGGTTATTATATGGTTATTGAAACGTAAGGAATGGGTGGCCCAAGCATTTTGGCTGGAATTGTAGCTCCCCACGCTGATGCGCCGTAAAACACGCTTCCGTGCACGGACTCTCTGAATGCGAATCTTACGTTCAATTTTTCATCATTATTTACATCTTGCATCCATAAACTGAATACATAGTCTTTTTCGCCAAATACTCATGAATAATTGAATTTGGTTCAGTAATTTACTTTTATACGGTTGTAAGTAAAACTAATTCTGAAGATCACGTGACTTTTCGGAACCACATTTTGGTTCCGAAAAGTCACGTGAACCACATTTTGGTTCCGAAAAGTCACGTGACCTTTGTTTTTTGTCAAAAACAGCCAAATTTGATGGGTTTTTTTATGAACCAATCTTCTCCATTTCAGGAAGACCTTTAGAATCATGTTTTAGTCTATTTTGTAGCCCAAATAGCCCAACGAAGCCGGTGTGTACCTTTAAGTGTAGAAAAAACTTGAATTGGTCAGTAGTGGTCAGTCCCTCCTGCTACCAATTGCCCAGTTGCCACTTGTGTGCACAAACCATTCTACCTTGACTTGCCACAGTCCTAAAAAAAAAAAAATACACTTACAAAATCTGTGTCTGCAGTTTCTTCCCAGAACATAATCATTTGCAAACTTTTTATATGTGTTCTTCTGAATTGTCTTTGTCCAGTAGGCACAGCTTTTTCTTCAAATGTTTGTGCTGTATGTGTCGCCTCTACATCCCATGGCTCATGAAAAGGTACGGTTGAGTATTATTAAACGTGTAATACAGGTAGCTCTGGTAGAAGAGACAGTTTGTGACCTAAATCAAAAGTTCAGTTTTCGGGAAGTTTCTTCTTCCCCATATCGTTTCTGACGGAGTCAGCTTGAAAAGCCCTATGGAATTTGCCCTTGTTCCAGGGCTTGAACTTGTTGGGAAATCCACAGAATGCAGGGCTTGCATGTTGCCTACAATATGCAGTAACCACTAGTAAGACCAGAATTTCTGTTACAAGACCAGAATCAAAGAGAGAAATCCATTATCTACACAGTTTAACATGTAAACTGTTTTTATCTGAACAAGCACTGACGCGAAAGTGATTTCATTTCTTTTATGGGGTGGGTAGTTCAAAAACAGAGTTGGAAGATATTTAGCAGATTGAGTCAAAGTTAACATTGGATTTTACATCTTTCTTCCTCAAGTAACTACTTCGTGATGTACATTACATGTATTTTTCGGGTTGCGTTCCAAATCAAAATGATGGCCTTTGCTCCTGCAGGGTTATGATGTTGCTTGCCACTCGTCAGAATTAGTGTGTGAGGGCTGAATTTAATTTCTGATCAGACACTTTGGTCTGTGTCTAGCTGTTTGCTGGAGGTGATTTTACCCCGCAAACCAGCTCATTACACTGCCAAAGAACTGTTTTTTTGCCATCCTTAGAGCAGCCAACTCTCCCTGTTTCTGCGAAAATAAATCCATCTTTCCATGTTCAGATAAACAAATTTGAAAATCTCCCCAATTAATTTAGGTTTTCCCCCATGTTCTTCATAACGCCCAATTTATTGTAGAAAATCCTTGACTGCAAGATGAAAATGTTGGCAGCTTGACCTTAGAGTGGTCTTTTGCATATAAGATCTTCTCTTGAAATCGTACACTTTCTAACTTAACTGTTGAAGCTTGTTAAACCCTGTCAATATTTGAAGTTGTTGATATTTTCCTTATTGAATCAAGTTTTATATCAGTGGGATTTTGTTTGAATTTTTTTTGGACCTGAGAAAGTACAGGCTCTTTGAGATATTGACCTTCACTTATAGTTTGGAGACTTTCAGATCATAACATATGCGCCGCAGGCTGATGGAACCACATTTAAAGTGTCTTTTTGTGTTGTTATGATAACAAGCCCAGTCTGTTCTGTGAGGTTTGCATCACTGGACCGCTAGGCCACAACACGCCACTAATTATTGTAGAACAGGACAAGGGATGATTGCAATAGTCAGATTATGGGTCAGGCTCAATCCAGATTGGATTTCGAGCAGCAGAGGCAAACTTATAATTTCAAAATCTGTTGGAGTTAAGTAACCAAGTGTAGAAAAAACTTGAATTGGTCAGTAGTGGTCACTGATCTCTGGTCAGTCCCTCCTGCTACCAATTACCCACTTGTCACTTGTGTGCACAAACCATTCTACCTTGACTTGCCACAGTCCTAAAAAAAAAAAAATACACTTACAAAATCTGTGTCTGCAGTTTCTTCCCAGAACATAATTATTTGCAAACTTTTTATATGTGTTCTTCTGAATTGTCTTTGTCCAGTAGGCACAGCTTTTTCCTCAAATGGTTGTGCTGTCTGTGTCGCCTCTACATCCCATGGCTCATGAAAAGGTACAGTTGAGTATTATTAAACGTGTAATACAGGTAGCTCTGGTAGAAGAGACAGTTTGTGACCTAAATCAAAAGTGCAGTTTTCGGGAAGTTTCTTCTTCCCCATATCGTTTCTGACGGTAGTCAGCTTGAAAAGCCCTATGGAATTTGCCCCTTGTTCCGGGACTTGAACTTGGTTGGGAAATCCACAGAATGCAGGGCTTGCATGTTGCCTACAATATGCAGTAACCACTAGTAAGACCAGAATTTCTGTTACAAGACCAGAATCAAAGAGAGAAATCCATTATCTACACAGTTTAACATGTAAACTGTTTTTATCTGAACAAGCACTGACGCAAAAGTGATTTCATTTCTTTTATGGGGTGGGTAGTTCAAAAACAGAGTTGGAAGATATTTAGCAGATTGAGTCAAAGTTAACATTGGATTTTATATCTTTCTTCCTCAAGTAACTACTTCGTGATGTACATTACATGTATTTTTCGGTGTGCGTTCCAAATCAAAATGATGGCCTTTGCTCCTGCAGGGTTATGATGTTGCTTGCCACTCGTCAGAATTAAGTGTGTGAGGGCTGAATTTAATTTCTGATCAGACACTTTGGTCTGTGTCTAGCTGTTTGCTGGAGGTGATTTTACCCCGCAAACCAGCTCATGTACACTGCCAAAGAACTGTTTTTTTGCCATCCTTAGAGCAGCCAACTCTCCCTGTTTCTGCGAAAATAAATCCATCTTTCCATGTTCAGATAAACAAATTTGAAAATCTCCCCAATTAATTTAGGTTTTCCCCCATGTTCTTCATAACGCCCAATTTATTGTAGAAAATTTCCTTGACTGCAAGATGAAAATGTTGGCAGCTTGACCTCAGAGTGGTCTTTTGCATATAAGATCTTCTCTTGAAATCGTACACTTTCTAACTTAACTGTTGAAGCTTGTTAAACCCTGTCAATATTTGAAGTTGTTGATACTTTCCTTATTGAATCAAGTTTTATATCAGTGGGATTTTGTTTGAATTTTTTATTGCACCTGAGAAAGTACAGGCTCTTTGAGTTATTGACCTTCACTTATAGTTTGGAGACTTTCAGATCATAACATATGCGCCGCAGGCTGATGGAACCACATTTAAAGTGTCTTTTTGTGTTGTTATGATAACAAGCCCAGTCTGTTCTGTGAGGTTTGCATCACTGGACCGCTAGGCCACAACACGCCACTAATTATTGTAGAACAGGACAAGGGATGATTGCAAAGTCAGATTATGGGTCAGGCTCAATCCAGATTGGATTTCGAGCAGCAGAGGCAAACTTATAATTTCAAAATCTGTTGGAGTTAAGTAACCAAGTGTAGAAAAAACTTGAATTGGTCAGTAGTGGTCACTGATCTCTGGTCAGTCCCTCCTGCTACCAATTACCCACTTGTCACTTGTGTGCACAAACCATTCTACCTTGACTTGCCACAGTCCTAAAAAAAAAAAATACACTTACAAAATCTGTGTCTGCAGTTTCTTCCCAGAACATAATTATTTGCAAACTTTTTATATGTGTTCTTCTGAATTGTCTTTGTCCAGTAGGCACAGCTTTTTCTTCAAATGTTTGTGCTGTATGTGTCGCCTCTACATCCCATGGCTCATGAAAAGGTACAGTTGAGTATTATTAAACGTGTAATACAGGTAGCTCTGGTAGAAGAGACAGTTTGTGACCTAAATCAAAAGTTCAGTTTTCGGGAAGTTTCTTCTTCCCCATATCGTTTCTGACGGTAGTCAGCTTGAAAAGCCCTATGGAATTTGCCCCTTGTTCCGGGGCTTGAACTTGGTTGGGAAATCCACAGGAATGCAGGGCTTGCATGTTGCCTACAATATGCAGTAACCACTAGTAAGACCAGAATTTCTGTTACAAGACCAGAATCAAAGAGAGAAATCCATTATCTACACAGTTTAACATGTAAACTGTTTTTATCTGAACAAGCACTGACGCAAAAGTGATTTCATTTCTTTTATGGGGTGGGTAGTTCAAAAACAGAGTTGGAAGATATTTAGCAGATTGAGTCAAAGTTAACATTGGATTTTATATCTTTCTTCCTCAAGTAACTACTTCGTGATGTACATTACATGTATTTTTCGGGTGTGCGTTCCAAATCAAAATGATGGCCTTTGCTCCTGCAGGGTTATGATGTTGCTTGCCACTCGTCAGAATTAAGTGTGTGAGGGCTGAATTTAATTTCTGATCAGACACTTTGGTCTGTGTCTAGCTGTTTGCTGGAGGTGATTTTACCCCGCAAACCAGCTCATGTACACTGCCAAAGAACTGTTTTTTTGCCATCCTTAGAGCAGCCAACTCTCCCTGTTTCTGCGAAAATAAATCCATCTTTCCATGTTCAGATAAACAAATTTGAAAATCTCCCCAATTAATTTAGTTTTCCCCCATGTTCTTCATAACGCCCAATTTATTGTAGAAAATTTCCTTGACTGCAAGATGAAAATGTTGGCAGCTTGACCTCAGAGTGGTCTTTTGCATATAAGATCTTCTCTTGAAATCGTACACTTTCTAACTTAACTGTTGAAGCTTGTTAAACCCTGTCAATATTTGAAGTTGTTGATACTTTCCTTATTGAATCAAGTTTTATATCAGTGGGATTTTGTTTGAATTTTTTATTGCACCTGAGAAAGTACAGGCTCTTTGAGTTATTGACCTTCACTTATAGTTTGGAGACTTTCAGATCATAACATATGCGCCGCAGGCTGATGGAACCACATTTAAAGTGTCTTTTTGTGTTGTTATGATAACAAGCCCAGTCTGTTCTGTGAGGTTTGCATCACTGGACCGCTAGGCCACAACACGCCACTAATTATTGTAGAACAGGACAAGGGATGATTGCAAAGTCAGATTATGGGTCAGGCTCAATCCAGATTGGATTTCGAGCAGCAGAGGCAAACTTATAATTTCAAAATCTGTTGGAGTTAAGTAACCAAGTGTAGAAAAAACTTGAATTGGTCAGTAGTGGTCACTGATCTCTGGTCAGTCCCTCCTGCTACCAATTACCCACTTGTCACTTGTGTGCACAAACCATTCTACCTTGACTTGCCACAGTCCTAAAAAAAAAAAAATACACTTACAAAATCTGTGTCTGCAGTTTCTTCCCAGAACATAATTATTTGCAAACTTTTTATATGTGTTCTTCTGAATTGTCTTTGTCCAGTAGGCACAGCTTTTTCTTCAAATGTTTGTGCTGTATGTGTCGCCTCTACATCCCATGGCTCATGAAAAGGTACAGTTGAGTATTATTAAACGTGTAATACAGGTAGCTCTGGTAGAAGAGACAGTTTGTGACCTAAATCAAAAGTTCAGTTTTCGGGAAGTTTCTTCTTCCCCATATCGTTTCTGACGGTAGTCAGCTTGAAAAGCCCTATGGAATTTGCCCCTTGTTCCGGGGCTTGAACTTGGTTGGGAAATCCACAGGAATGCAGGGCTTGCATGTTGCCTACAATATGCAGTAACCACTAGTAAGACCAGAATTTCTGTTACAAGACCAGAATCAAAGAGAGAAATCCATTATCTACACAGTTTAACATGTAAACTGTTTTTATCTGAACAAGCACTGACGCAAAAGTGATTTCATTTCTTTTATGGGTGGGTAGTTCAAAAACAGAGTTGGAAGATATTTAGCAGATTGAGTCAAAGTTAACATTGGATTTTATATCTTCTTCCTCAAGTAACTACTTCGTGATGTACATTACATGTATTTTTCGGGTGTGCGTTCCAAATCAAAATGATGGCCTTTGCTCCTGCAGGGTTATGATGTTGCTTGCCACTCGTCAGAATTAGTGTGTGAGGGCTGAATTTAATTTCTGATCAGACACTTTGGTCTGTGTCTAGCTGTTTGCTGGAGGTGATTTTACCCGCAAACCAGCTCATGTACACTGCCAAAGAACTGTTTTTGCCATCCTTAGAGCAGCCAACTCTCCCTGTTTCTGCGAAATAAATCCATCTTTCCATGTTCAGATAAACAAATTTGAAAATCTCCCCAATTAATTTAGGTTTTCCCCCATGTTCTTCATAACGCCCAATTTTGTAGAAATTTCCTTGACTGCAAGATGAAAATGTTGGCAGCTTGACTCAGAGTGGTCTTTTGCATATAAGATCTTCTCTTGAAATCGTACACTTTCTAACTTACTGTTGAGCTTGTTAAACCCTGTCAATATTTGAAGTTGTTGATACTTTCTTATTGAATCAAGTTTTATATCAGTGGGATTTTGTTTGAATTTTTTATTGCACCTGAGAAAGTACAGGCTCTTTGAGTTATTGACCTTCACTTATAGTTTGGAGACTTTCAGATCATAACATATGCGCCGCAGGCTGATGGAACCACATTTAAAGTGTCTTTTTGTGTTGTTATGATAACAAGCCCAGTCTGTTCTGTGAGGTTTGCATCACTGGACCGCTAGGCCACAACACGCCACTAATTATTGTAGAACAGGACAAGGGATGATTGCAAAGTCAGATTATGGGTCAGGCTCAATCCAGATTGGATTTCGAGCAGCAGAGGCAAACTTATAATTTCAAAATCTGTTGGAGTTAAGTAACCAAGTGTAGAAAAAACTTGAATTGGTCAGTAGTGGTCACTGATCTCCACGTCAGATCAATCCTTACAAATTCCATTTCTTCAGAACAAATTTTGCAAACTTTTACTTGTTCTCAATGTCTTTGCAGAGCACACTTTTCTAAATGTTGTTCGTTTGTTCGCCCTAATCATGGCATAAAAGGTAGTTTATAATTAACTGATAAGGAGCTCTTAAATGCAGTTGTGACCTTAACTCAAAAGTTCATTTTCGGGAGTTTTTTCCAACGTTTATACAGGTAGCTTGAAAAGCCAGATTTGCCCCTTTTCGGGTTGACGGTGAATTTCCAGCAATCAGGGTTTGCATGTTGCTAAATAGCTAACACTAGTAGCCCATTTTCGGTTAAGCGGAATCAAGGAAATCATTACTAAGTTACATAAACTGTTTTATGAACACTGAGCAAATTTTCTTTCTAGGGTAGGGAGTCAAAAAACAAGTTGAAGAATTGTTTAGCAAAGTTAACATTGGTTTATTATTTCTTCTAAGATTTGTAAAAAAATTAAGTATTTTCGGTGGTCAAATAAAATGATTCCTTTCTCCTCAGGTATATTGTGCATGTCAAATTAAGTTGTGAGGGCTGATTTAATTTTGATCAGCCTTGTTGGCGTTGTTAGCTTGCATGGAGTATTTTACCGAAACAGCTCATTAATGCAAAGAACTTTTTTTGTCTAGAGGCATTCTGTTTCGCGAAACATCATTTCCAAGTCGTACATTTGAAATTCCCAATATTTGTTTCCCCAATTTCCATAACCCCATTGTTGTAGAAAATTTCTTGACTCAAATAAATTGGTCTGACTCATAGCCCTTTTGTTAAAAGTTCTTCTCTGAAATGTCTACATTTCTCTTTCTTTGAATGTTAAACCTTCAATATTTGAAGTTGTTGATACTTTCCTTATTGAATCAAGTTTTATATCAGTGGGATTTTGTTTGAATTTTTTATTGCACCTGAGAAAGTACAGGCTCTTTGAGTTATTGACCTTCACTTATAGTTTGGAGACTTTCAGATCATAACATATGCGCCGCAGGCTGATGGAACCACATTTAAAGTGTCTTTTTGTGTTGTTATGATAACAAGCCCAGTCTGTTCTGTGAGGTTTGCATCACTGGACCGCTAGGCCACAACACGCCACTAATTATTGTAGAACAGGACAAGGGATGATTGCAAAGTCAGATTATGGGTCAGGCTCAATCCAGATTGGATTTCGAGCAGCAGAGGCAAACTTATAATTTCAAAATCTGTTGGAGTTAAGTAACCAAGTGTAGAAAAAACTTGAATTGGTCAGTAGTGGTCACTGATCTCTGGTCAGTCCCTCCTGCTACCAATTACCCACTTGTCACTTGTGTGCACAAACCATTCTACCTTGACTTGCCACAGTCCTAAAAAAAAAAAATACACTTACAAAATCTGTGTCTGCAGTTTCTTCCCAGAACATAATTATTTGCAAACTTTTTATATGTGTTCTTCTGAATTGTCTTTGTCAGTAGGCACAGCTTTTTCTTCAAATGTTTGTGCTGTATGTGTCGCCTCTACATCCCATGGCTCATGAAAAGGTACAGTTGAGTATTATTAAACGTGTAATACAGGTAGCTTGGTAGAAGAGACAGTTTGTGACCTAAATCAAAAGTTCAGTTTTCGGGAAGTTTCTTCTTCCCCATATCGTTTCTGACGGTAGTCAGCTTGAAAAGCCCTATGGAATTTGCCCTTGTTCCGGGGCTTGAACTTGGTTGGGAAATCCACAGGAATGCAGGGCTTGCATGTTGCCTACAATATGCAGTAACCACTAGTAAGACCAGAATTTCTGTTACAAGACCAGAATCAAAGAGAGAAATCCATTATCTACACAGTTTAACATGTAAACTGTTTTTATCTGAACAAGCACTGACGCAAAAGTGATTTCATTTCTTTTAGGGGGTGGGTAGTTCAAAAACAGAGTTGGAAGATATTTAGCAGATTGAGTCAAAGTTAACATTGGATTTTATATCTTTTCTTCCTCAAGTAACTACTTCGTGATGTACATTACATGTATTTTTCGGGTGTGCGTTCCAAATCAAAATGATGGCCTTTGCTCCTGCAGGGTTATGATGTTGCTTGCCACTGGGTCAAAATTAAGTGTGTGAGGGCTGAATTTAATTTCTGATCAGCCCACTTTGGTCTGTGTCTAGCTGTTTGCTGGAGGTGATTTTACCCGCAAACCAGCTCATGTACACTGCCAAAGAACTTTTTTTTTGCCATCCTTAGAGCACCCAAAACTCTCCCTGTTTTGCGAAAATAAACCCATTTTCCATGTTTAAAAAAAAAAAAAAAAAAAAAAAAATTTTTTTTTTTTTTTTTTTTTTTTTTTTTTTTTTTTTTCCCCCCCTTTTTTAAAATTTTCCTTTAAATTTTAAAATTTTTTTGTTTTTTTTTTTTTTTGAAATTGGGGAATTTTTTCCCCTTTTAAGGGGGTTTTTTTAAATTTTTTTGAGGGGGAAAATTTTTTTAAAAATTCTTTTTTTTTTAAACCCCATTTTTGGATTTCTAGGGGCAAAAAAAGGGTTTTTTTTTTTAAAAAAGCCCGGGGTTTGGGTTTCTTTTGGCCCTAAAAAATTTTTAAAGCAGGAAAAAATTAAAAATTTTTTTTTTTAAATTTAAAAACCTTGTTTTGGGGGGGATTTTTAAAACCCCAAATTAATTAAAAAAAAAAAAATTTTTTTTTGGGGCCCACCAAAAAAATTTTTTAAAAATTTTGATTTTCAAAAAACCCAAAAACCAAAAAAAAACAAAATTTTTTCAAAACTTTTTTGTTTTTTAAATTTTTTCCTGAATTTTTTCCAATTTTTTTTTTTGGTAAAAAACCCCCAAAACCCTTGGTTTTTTTGGGATTTTTAAAAAAAAATTTTAAGTTTTTTTTGGGTTTTTTCCCAATTTTTTGGGGTTTTTTTCCCCCTTTTTCCCTTCAAAAAGACTTGGGTTTTTTCCCAAAAGGTTTGGGGTTTAAAAATTAAAATCGGCATTTTCTTTCCCAAATTTTGGAAAATCAAAAAAACCCCAAAAAAGGTTTTTTTCAAAAAGGGGAAAAAATTTTTTAAAAAAGGGGGATTTTTTCAAAAAGGGGGGGAAGAAAAATTGGGAAGTTTTTTTAAAAAAAAATTTAAAATTTAAATTATTTTTTTTTTACCCAAAAAAAAAAGGGATTTTTTTTTTTTGGGGTTTTTTCCCCAAAAAGGGGGGTTTTTTAAGGGTTTAATTTTTGGTTTTTTTTCTGTCTTTTATTTTCCAAAATTTTTTCTTTTTTTTCCTTTTTGGGCCCCCTTTTTTCCCCAAAAATTTTTTTTAAGAAAATTTTTTTCCCCCCAAAAAAAATTTTCCCTGTTCAAAACTTTTTTAAAATTTTTTTTTGGGGTTTTCCCCCCAAGTTGTTTTGGTTTTTTAAAATTTTTTAAAAATTACCCATTTTCTTTTTTTTAAATTTTAAATTTTTTTAAATTTTTTTTTTTTTTAAACCCTTTTTTTGGGAATTTTTTTTTTTGAAAAAAGAATTTTAGTGGTTTTTTTTTTTTCCCTAAATTACACCCCCGGGTTTCCCCCTTTAAATTTTTTTTTTTTAAAAAAACCCCGGGGGAAAAAGGTTTTTTTGTTTTTTGGAAAAAAAACCCAGTTTTTGGGGGCCCCCCAAAAACCCCAAAGAAAAATTTTCCCGGAGGTGAAAACAATTTTTTTTTTTTTTATTTCCCAAAAAAAAATTTTTTAAATTGGGATAAAGACCCCGAAAAATTAGGCAGGGGGAAAAATTTTTATTCCCCAAAAAAACCCCCCCAAAAAAACCTTTTTTTCCCCAAAAAATTTTTAAAAAATTTTTTGGTTTTTGAATTTTTTCATTTTTTTTTTCATTTTTTGTGTGCCATTTTCCCTTTGGGGCAAAAAAAAATTTTTAACAAAAGGGGGCTTTTTAAAAATTTTAAAAATTTTTGGGGTTTTTTTTTTTCAAAAAGTTTTTCAAAAGTTTTCCCCTTTTTCCAAAAAAATTTTGGGGGAAAAATTTTTTACTTAAATGGACCTTTTAAAAACCCTTTTAAAACCAAAAAAAGGGGGGGAAAAAAAAATTTTTTAAAACTTTTTTTAAGGGAAAGGGTTTTTATTTTTTGGGGGTTAATTTTTTAAATAAAAATTTTAAGGTTGGGTTTAATTAAATTGGAAAAAATTTTTTCCCCCTTTTCAAAGAAAATTTTAAAAATTTTTTGGGTTTTTTTGGGCCCATCGGGGGGTTTTTCCTGGGGGTTTAGGGGGATTAATTTAAGGGTTGGGTTTTAAAATTTTGTTTTTTTTCCCCCCCCAAACTTTGGTTGGGTTTTTTGCCCCTTTTAAAAAAAAAAATTTTTGTCGGGGAATTTTTTTTCCCGAAAAAAAATTTTTAAAAAACCCTTTTTAAATTTTCCCCTTTTTTTTTTTTTTTTAAAAATTTATGAAAAATTTTTTTGGGCATTAAAAGGGGTTTCCTTTTTTTTTCTTTTTTCTTTTTAAAATTTTAATTTTAAAAAAATTTAATTTTTAAAATTTTTTAAAAAAATTTTTTTAAAAAAATTTTTTTTTTAAAAAAAAGGGAGTGGTTTTTGATTTTTTTTTTTTTTGGGTATTTTAAATTAAATCCCCTTTTTTTTAAAATTTGAATTTGGTTTTTTTTTGGGGAAAATTTTAAATTTTTTTTTTTTGTAAACCCCGGGAAAAAGGGGGGAAAACCCCCTAATTTTTAAAAATGGGAAAAAGCCCAGTTAGGGGACAATAGGGGTTTTTAAAACGCAAGGCCTTTAATTTCAAAATCGGGGGAAACAAGAAAAAAATTGAAGGGGGGGGAGGGGCCCCCGTATTCCCAATTTTTTTTGGCAAAACCCATTTTATTCCAATTAAAAAAAAAAAAAAATTTTTTTTTTTTGGGGGGTTTTTTAAAATTTTTTGCCTTTAATTTTTCCCTTTTTTCCCTTTGAACCCAAAAAAATTTTTTGGGCTTTTTTTTCCCCCCCCAAAAAAGGTGGGGTTTTAAAAATTAAAAACTTTAAGGTTTTTTGGGGGTTTTGTAAAAAAAGGGGGGCATTTTTTTAATTTTTCCCCTATTTTTCTACTTTCATTGAAATAGGAATTTCCCCTTGTTCCGGGATTGTTTTGGAAAATCCACGGAATGCGGGGCTTGCTGTTGCCTACAAAATGCAGAAACCCACTAGTAAGCCAGAATTTCTGTTAAAAGCCCAGAATCAAAGAGAGAAACCTTATCTACCAGTTTAAATGTAAATGTTTTTTATTGAACAGCCTGAGCAAAAGTTTTTTCATTTTTTTATGGGGGGGTAGTCAAAAAACGGGTTTGGGAAGATATTTAGCAGATTGAGTCAAATTTAACATTGGATTTTATATCTTTCTTCCTCAGTAATACTTGTGATGTACATTACATGTTTTTTTGGGTGTGCGTTCCAAATCAAAATGTGGCCTTTGCTCCTGCAGGGTTATGAGTTTTGCACTGTCAAAAATTAAGGTGTGAGGGCTAAATTTAATTTCTGATCAGACCTTTGGTTTTGTGTCTAGCTTTTGCTGGAGGTGATTTTCCCCCGCAAAAGTCATGTACATCCCAAAGAACTGTTTTTTCCCATCCTTAGAGCAGCCAACTTCCCTGTTTCGCGAAAATAAACCCATTTTTCCCATGTTAGATAAAAATTTGAAAATTCCCCCCAATTAATTTGGGTTTTTCCCCCTGTTCTTCATAACGCCCAATTTATTGTAGAAAATTTCCTTGACTGAAGATGAAATGTTGGCAGTTGCCCTTTAGAGGGTCTTTTGCATATAAGATCTTCTTTAAAAACTTCACTTTCTAACTTAACTGTTAAAGTTTTTAAAACCCTGTAAATTTATTTAAATTTGTTGATACTTTCTTTTTGAATCAAGTTTTATATCAGTGGGATTTTTTTTTTTTTTGCATGAGAAAGTACAGGCTTTTGAGTTATTGCCCTTTCATTTATGTTTGGAGACTTTCAGATCAAACATATGCCCCGAGGCTGAGGGAAAACCAATTTAAAGTGTCTTTTTGTGTTTTTATGATAACAAGCCCAGTCTGTTCTGTGGGGTTTTGCATATGGAGCTGGGCCCCAAAACACCCCATAATTATTTTAAAAACAGGACAAGGGAGGGATTGCAAAGTCGATTTGGGTCAGGTCAACCCAGTTTGGGATTTCGAGCAGCAGAGGCAAATTTATAATTTTCAAAATCTGTTGGAGTTAAGAACCAAGTGTAGAAAAAATTGAAGGTCAGTAGGGTCACTATCTTGGTCGTCCTCCTCTACCAATTACCCAATTGTCACTTGTGTGCAAAAACCCCTTCTACTTGATTGCCCAGCCCTAAAAAAAAAAAAAAACACTTAAAAAAATCTGGTCTGCGTTTTTTCCCCAGAACATAATTATTTGCAAACTTTTTATATGTGTTTTTGAATTGTCTTTTCCAGTGGGCACGTTTTTTTTTTTAAAAATGTTTGTGCTGTTGTGTGTTTAAACCCCCATGGCTCATGAAAAGGACAGTTGAGTTTTATTAAAGTGAAATACAGGTAGTTGGTAGAAGAGACATTTTGTGACCTAAATCAAAATTTAGTTTTCGGGAGTTTTTTTCCCATATCGTTTTGCGGTAGTCAGTTAAAAAAGCCCTAGGAATTTTTGCCTTGTTCCGGGCTTGAATTTGGTTTTGGGAAATCCACGGGAATCAGGGCTTGTGTTCCCTCAATAGCAGTAACCATAGTAAGACCAGAATTTTGTTACAAGCCCGAATAAAAGAGAGAAACCCATTATTCACAGTTTAACTGAAATGTTTTTTTGAAAAAGCACTGACGCAAAAGTGATTTCATTTCTTTTTGGGGGTGGGTGTTCAAAAACGAGTTGGAATATTTAGCGATTTGGGCAAAGTTTAAATTGGATTTTATATCTTTCTTCCCCAAGAACTACTTGTGATGTAATTAATGTATTTTTGGGGGTGCGTTCCCAAAACAAAAAGATGGCCCTTTTTCTGGGGTTATGTGTTGTTTCCCCTCGTCAGAATTAAATGTGTGAGGGCTGAATTTAATTTTTGATCGACATTTGGTTTTGTGTCTAGCTGTTTGTGGAGGTGATTTTTCCCGCAAACCGTCATTACACTGCAAAGAATGTTTTTTTTCCCTCCTTAGAGCGCCAATCTCCCCGTTTCTCGAAAATAAACCCCTCTTTCCCTGTTCAGTAAACAAATTTGAAAATTCCCCCAAATTTAAATTTGGTTTTTTCCCCCGTTTTATAAAGCCAATTTATTGTAGAAAATTTCCTTTCTGCAAGATGAAAATGTTGGGTTGACTTGAGTGGTCTTTTGAATAAGATCTTCTCTTGAAATCGTAACTTTTAAAATTTCTGTTTTAAATTTTTTAAACCTGCAAAATTTTAAGTTGTGTACTTTCTTATTGAAAACAATTTTTATATCAGGGGGATTTTGTTTGAATTTTTTATTGCACCGAGAAAGTACGGCTCTTTTAGTTATTGACCTTCACTTATAGTTTGGGACTTTAGATATAAACATATGCGCCGCAGGCTGAGGGGAAACCCCTTTTAAAAGGTCTTTTTGTGTTTTTATGATACAAGCCCAGTTGTTTGTGGGGGTTTGATCATGGACGCTAGGAAAAACACGCACTAATTATTGTAGAACGGGGAAAAGGGGATGATTGCAAAGTCGATTAGGGGTCGGTCAACCCAGATTGGTTTCGAGCAGCAGAGGAAAACTTATAATTTTCCAAAATCTGTTGGAGTTAAGAAACCAAAGTGTAGAAAAAACTTGAATTGGGCAGTGTGGTCATGATCTTGGGCAGTCCCCCCTGTACCATTCCCATTGTCATTGTGTGCAAAACCATTCACTTGGGCTTGCCACAGTCCTAAAAAAAAAAATAATTTCAAAATCTGTGTCTGCAGTTTTTTCCCAGAAATAATTATTTGCAAATTTTTATATGTGTTCTTCTGAATTGTTTTGTCCCGTGGCCAGCTTTTTCTTTAATGTTGTGTGTTGTGTGCCTCTAATCCCCGGGGTCATGAAAAGGACAGTTGAGTATTATTAAAAGTGTAATACAGGTTTGCTTGGTAGAAGAGACAGTTTTTGCCCAAATCAAAAGTTAGTTTTCGGGAAGTTTTTCTTCCCCAATCGTTTCTGCGTAGTCAGCTTGAAAAAACCCTATGGAATTTGCCCTTGTTCGGGGTTGAACTTGGTTGGGGAAATCCACAGAAGCGGCTTGCATGTTGCCTACAATATGCAGTAAAACCCTAGTAAAACCCGAATTTCTGTTACAAGACCAGAAACAAAAGAGAAATCCATTATTACCCAGTTTACATGTAAACTGTTTTTTTAAACAAGATGACGCAAAAGTGATTTCATTTTTTTTTATGGGGGGGGTAGTTCAAAAACGGGTTTGGAAGTATTTAGAGTTGAGTAAAGTTAACATTGGTTTTTTATATCTTTCTTCCTCAAGTAAATTTTCGTGATGTAATTACATGTATTTTTGGGTTGTGGTTCCAAAATTAAAAAAATTGGGGGCCTTTGCTCCTGCAGGGTTATGATTTTGCTTCCCATGTCAAAATTTAAAAGTTGTGGGGCTAAATTTTAATTTCTAAAAGCCCTTTTGGTCTGTGTTAGCTGTTTGCTGGAGGTGATTTTACCCGCAAACCAGTCATGTACATCCCAAAAAAATTTTTTTTTTCCCACCCTTTGAGCACCCAACTCCCCCTGTTTCTGCGAAAAAAACCCACTTTCCTTTTTCAGAAAAACAAATTTGAAAAATCCCCCCAAATTAATTTAGGTTTTCCCCATGTTTTAAAACGCCCAATTTATTGTAAAAAATTCCTTTGACTGAAAGATAAAAATGTTTTGGGCGCTTGACCTGGAGGGTCTTTGAAAAAAGTTTTCCTTGAAATCGTACCTTTTTTTAAATTAGTTGAAGTTTGTTAAACCCTGTAAAATATTTAAAGTTGTGTATTTTCCCTTTTTAAATCAATTTTTTTATCTGGGTTTTGTTTGAATTTTTTTTATTGCACCTGAAAAAGACGGCTTTTTGGGTTTTGACCTTCACTTATAGTTGGAGCTTTGTCAAAACATATGCCCCGCGGTGATGGAACCCCAATTTAAAGTGTCTTTTTGTGTTGTTATGATAAAACCCCAGTCTGTTCTGTGAGGTTTGGATCATGGACCGCTAGGCAAACCCGCACTAATTATTGTAGAACGGAAAGGGTGATGCAAAGTCGATTTTGGGTAGGTCAATCCAGTTGGATTTCGGAGCGAGGCAAAATTATAATTTCAAAAAACTGTTGGAGTTTAAGTAACCAAAATGAGAAAAAATTTAAATTGGGCAGTAGTGGTTTACTGATCTTGGTCAGTCCCCCCTGTACCCAAATTTCCCATTTTACTTGTGTGCAAAACCATTTTACTTGACTTGCCAAAGTCCAAAAAAAAAAAATCACTTACAAAATCTGTGTCTGCAGTTTCTTCCAGAAATAATTTTTTGCAAAATTTTTAATGTGTTCTTCTGAATTGTCTTTGTCGTGGCACGCTTTTTTTTCAAATGTTTGTGCTGAGTGTGCCTTACATCCCCTGGTCATGAAAAGGACAGTTGGGTATTTTTTAAAAGTGTAATACAGGTGCTTGGTTTTGAAGGACCCTTTTTTGACCCAAATCAAAGTCGTTTTTGGGAGTTTTTTTCCCCCCTCGTTTCTGACGAGTCAGCTTTAAAAGCCCCATGGAAATTTTCCCCCTTTTTCCGGGGTTGAACTTGGTTGGGAAAACCCAAAAATGAGGGCTGTTTTGCCTACAAAATTTCGTAACCCCTAGAAAAACCAGAATTTCTGTTACAAGCCGAATCAAAGAGAGAAATCCCCTTTTTTCACAGTTTAACATGTAAATGTTTTTTTGAACAAGCATGCGCAAAAATGATTTCATTTCTTTTATGGGGTGGGTTTGCAAAAACAGAGTTGGAAATATTTGAGATTGAGTCAAAGTTTAAAATTGGATTTTATATCTTTCTTCCTAAGTAACTATTCTGTTAATTAAGGGATTTTTTGGGTGTGCGTTCCAAATTTAAATTTATGGCCCTTTTTCCTGCGGGTTATGATTTGTTGCCCCTGTAGAAATTAAGTGTTGAGGGCTGAATTTTTAAATTTTTGATCAGCACTTTGGGTTTTGTGCTAGTGTTTTTGGAGGTGATTTTACCCCCCAAAAACCCGCTCATGTACACTGCCCAAAAAACTGTTTTTTTTTATCTTAGGCGCCCAATCTCCCCGTTTTTTGCGAAAATAAATCATCTTTCATGTTAGTTTTAAAAATTTTTAAAATCTCCCCCAAATTTAATTTTGGTTTTCCCCTGTTCTTATAACGCCCCAATTTTTGTAGAAAATTTCCCTTTCTGCAAGATGAAAAGTTGGAGCTTGACTTGAGTGGTCTTTTGCATATAAGATTTCTCTTGAAAAGTAAACCCTTTTAAATTTTTTGTTTAGCTTTTTAAACCTGTCAAAATTTAAAATGTTTATATTTCTTATTGAATCAGTTTTATATCGTGGGAAATTTTGTTTAATTTTTTTTTACTGAGAAAATACAGGCTCTTTGAGTTTTGACCTTCACTTTTAGTTTGGGGCTTTAGATCATAAAATATGCGGCAGGCTGATGGA
>JASTWB010000324.1:0-23396 GCA_032158295.1 Pycnopodia helianthoides | reverse complement strand
AAAGGGGTTCAGGTTCGGACGAAGGGTTTTTCTTTTTTTGGGAAAAATTAAAAAAAAAAAAAATTAAATTTAAAATTTTAACCCAACGTGTTAGTAAAAAGTTAAGAGAAGGGTCCAGGAGCCCCTGACCTTGAAAAAAGGGGTTCGGGTTCGAGCCCCCGTAGGTTTTCTTTTTTTGGGAAATTGAAAAAAAATAAAAATTTTGAATTTAAAACCCCAAAAACGTGTTAGAAAAAGGAAAAGGGCAGAGTGGGGGGGGAACCTGACTTAAAAAAAAAGGGTTTCGGGTTCGAGCCCGTGGGTTTCTTTTTTTTGGAATTTTTAAAAAAATAAATAAAATTAACTTTGAAATTTAAGCCGATTTCGTCAAAAATTAGGGCAGAGGGCCCAGTAGGATTAAAAAATTAAAAAAATTCACCCAAACTACGGGTTTCTTTTTTTAAAATTTGGAAAAAAAAAAAAAAAAATTTAAAATTTTAAACCCCCCCCCCAAACGTGTCTTCAAAAGTGTAAGAGCGCAGTGGCCAGGGCGGCCTGACTTAGAAAAGGTTAGGGTTCGAGCCCCGGGGGGGTTTTTTTTTTTAAAAATTTGAAAAAAAAATAAAATTAAATTTTGGAAAACCCCGAATAGTTAGTAAAGGAAAAGCAGAGTGGTCAGTGGGGGCCCCCTGATTAAAAGAAAAAAGGTGGGTTCGAGAGGGGTTTTTATTTTTGGAAATTGAAAAAAAAAAAATTTAAATTTTAAAATTTAAAACCCAAACGTTTTTAGTAAAGTGAAAAGGGCAGGGCCCCGTGGGGCCCCGATCTAAAAAAAAGGGGTTCGGTTCGAAATGGGGTTTTTTTATTTTGGAATTGAAAAAAAAAAAAAAAAAATTTTGAAAAAAACCCGACGTGAGAAAAAAGGTCCGAGCAGCGGGCCCCGGGGCGGGTCTGCCCTTTAAGAAAAGGTTCAGGGTTGGGGGCCCCTGGGTTTTTCATTTTGGAAAATTAAAAAATAAATTAAATTTGAAATTTAACCCAAAGGGGTTAGTCAAAGTGTAAGGCAGCTGGCCCAGGGCAGGATCCTGCTTGAGAAAAAAGGGTTTCAGGGTTCGAGCCCTTAGGGTTTCTTTTTTTGGGAAATAAAAAATAAAAAATTTAAATTTGAATTTTTCCCCGACGTGTCTAAAAAAAAAGTTTTAAAGCAGCAGTGGCCCCGTGGCAGGCTTGACTTGAAGAAAAATTCGGGGTTCGAGACGTAGGGTTTTTTTTTTGGGAAATTTAAAAAACAAAAAAAAATTAAATTTAAAAATTTAAACCCCAAGGAGTCTAGTAAAGTGAAAGGGCAGAGTGGTCAGGGGGACTCCGACTTGAAAAAAAAGGTTCGGGTTCGAGACCGAGGGTTTTATTTTGGAAAAATTGAAAAAAATAAAATTAAATTTAAAAATTTACCCGAACGTGTTAGTCAAAAAGTGTAAGAGAGCGGGTCCTTTGGGGCGGACCCCGATTTAAAAGAAAAAGTTCAGGGTTGGGGCCCCGGGGGTTTTTTTTTTTGGGAAAATTGAAAATAAAAAAAAATTAATTTAAAATTTTACCCGAGTAGTCTAGTCAAAAAGTGTAAAGAGCAGGGTCGGGCAGGACTCCGATTTGGGAAGAAAAAGGTTCAGGGTTCGAGACCTGAGGGTTTCTTATTTGGAAAATTAAAAAAAAAAAAAATTAAATTTGAAATTTAACAACGTGGGTCTAGTCAAAAGTGTAAGAGCAGCAGTGTCCTTGGCGGGAAACCTGACTTGAAGAAAAGGTTGGGTTCGAGACTGTAGGTTTCTATTTGGAAATTGAAAAAATAAATTAAATTTGGAAATTTAACCCGAAGGGTATTTCTAGTCAAAAGTGTAAGAGCAGCAGTGGTCCAGTGGCAGGATCCTGACTTGGGGAAAAGGTTCGGTTCGAGCCCCTGTAGGGTTCTTATTTTGGAAATTGAAAAAATAAAATTAAATTTAAAAATTAACCGAAGTAGTCAAATCAAAGGTAAAGAGCAGCAGTGGTTTGGGCAGACTCCTGACTTGAAGAAAAAGTTAAAGGGTTCGAGCCCCTGTAGGGTTTCTTTTTTTTGGGAAATTTGAAAAAATAACATTAAATTTGAAATTTAACCGAACGTGTCTAATTCAAAAGTGTAAGAGCAGCAGTGGTCGGGCGGAAACTCCGACTCTGAAGAAAAAGGTCAGGGTTCGAGACCTGTAGGGTTTCTTTTTTGAAATGAAAAAAATAAAATTAAATTGAAATTTTAAACCAACGTAGTCTAGTCAAAAGTGAAAGAGCAGCAGTGGTCCAGTTCGGGATTTCTAAGACGAAAAAAGTTCAGGGTTCGATGACCCTGTAGGGTTTCTTATTGGAAATTGAAAAATAAAAATTAAAATTGAAATTTAACCGACGTGTTAGTCAAAAGTTAAGACCGCATTTGGCCCATGGCGGGACTCTGCCCTTAGAAGAGAAAGGTTCAGGGTTCGAGCCCCTGTTGGTTTTCTTATTTGGAAAATTGAAAATAAATAAAATTAAATTGAAATTTAACCAATTTAGTCTAGTCAAAGTGTAATGAGCAGCAGTGGCCCGTGGCAGGACCCTGACTCTGAAGAAAAAGGGTTTGGGTTCGAGACCCAGGGGTTTCTTATTTGGACATTGAAAAAAAATTTAAATTAAATTTGAATTTAACCCGAACGTAGTCTATTTCAAAATGAAAAGAGCAGCAGTGGTCCAGTGGCAGGACTCTGACTCGAAGAAAAAGGTTCAGGTTCGAGCCCCTTTAAGGGTTTCTTTTTTGGAAATTGAAAATAAAATCCAATTAAATTTGAATTTAACCCGAAGTGTTAGTCAAGTTAAGAGCAGCAGTGGTCGTGGAGGGACTCCTGACTTGGGAGAAAAAGGTTCAGGGTTCGAGCCCCTGTAGGTTTCTTTTTTGGAAATTGAAAATAAATAAATTAAATTTGAAATTTAACACCGAACGTAGTCTAGTAAAAGTGTAAGAGCAGCAGGGGTTCAGTGGCAGAACCCTGACTCTGAAGAAAAGGTTCAGGGTTCGAGACCCGAAAGGGGTTTCTTATTTTGGAAATTGAAAAAAATTTTAAATTAATTTGAAATTTAACCGAACGTAGTCTAGTCAAAAGTGAAAGGGAGCAGCAGTTCCCAGGAGCAGGATCCTGACTTGAAGAAAAAGGTCAGGTTCGGACCTGGGGGTTTCTTTTTTTGGGAAATTTGAAATAAATAAAATTAAATTGAAATTTAACCCGAACGTGTTAGTCAAAAGAGTAAGCAGCAGTGGTCAGTGGGGACTCTGATTAAAGAAAAAGGTCCAGGGTTCGAGACCCGTAGGGTTTTATTTTGGAAAATGAAAATAAAAAATTAATTTGAATTTAACCGAACGTTAGTCTAGTCAAAAGTGTAAGAGCAGCAGTGTCAGTGGCAGGCTCCTGACCTTGAAGAAAAAAGGGGGGGGGGGGGGGGGGGGGGGGGGGGGGGGGGGGGGGGGGGGGGGGGGGGGGGGGGGGGGGGGGGGGGGGGGGGGGGGGGGGGGGGGGGGGGGGGGGGGGGGGGGGGGGGGGGGGGGGGGGGGGGGGGGGGGGGGGGGGGGGGGGGGGGGGGGGGGGGGGGGGGGGGGGGGGGGGGGGGGGGGGGGGGGGGGGGGGGGGGGGGGGGGGGGGGGGGGGGGGGGGGGGGGGGGGGGGGGGGGGGGGGGGGGGGGGGGGGGGGGGGAAAAAAAAAAAAAAAAAAAAAAAAAAAAAAAAAAAAAAAAAAAAAAAAAAAAAAAAAAAAAAAAAAAAAAAAAAAAAAAAAAAAAAAAAAAAAAAAAAAAAAAAAAAAAAAAAAAAAAAAAAAAAAAAAAAAAAAAAAAAAAAAAAAAAAAAAAAAAAAAAAAAAAAAAAAAAAAAAAAAAAAAAAAAAAAAAAAAAAAAAAAAAAAAAAAAAAAAAAAAAAAAAAAAAAAAAAAAAAAAAAAAAAAAAAAAAAAAAAAAAAAAAAAAAAAAAAAAAAAAAAAAAAAAAAAAAAAAAAAAAAAAAAAAAAAAAAAAAAAAAAAAAAAAAAAAAAAAAAAAAAAAAAAAAAAAAAAAAAAAAAAAAAAAAAAAAAAAAAAAAAAAAAAAAAAAAAAAAAAAAAAAAAAAAAAAAAAAAAAAAAAAAAAAAAAAAAAAAAAAAAAAAAAAAAAAAAAAAAAAAAAAAAAAAAAAAAAAAAAAAAAAAAAAAAAAAAAAAAAAAAAAAAAAAAAAAAAAAAAAAAAAAAAAAAAAAAAAAAAAAAAAAAAAAAAAAAAAAAAAAAAAAAAAAAAAAAAAAAAAAAAAAAAAAAAAAAGAAAAAAAACGTGGGGTTTTCAAAATTTAAAGACACATTTTGGAACCCAAAATTTGAAAAAAAAAGGTTTTGGGCGGGACCGGGGGGTTTTCTTTTTTGGGAAAATTGAAAAAAAAAAAAAAATTTAAAAATTTAAACCCAATATCCAGAAAATTAAAGACTTCCAGGGAACTCCAACTTAAGAAAAGCAGGGCGAGCCCTGATGGGTTTTTTTTGGGTTTGAAAAAAATTTTTAAATTTTGGGAAATTTTAACCCCAACTTCTTAAAAAGAAGAAGTGGGTTAGGGCAGGCCCGCTCTAAAGAAAAAGGGTTTGGGGGTTCGAGACCGTAGGGTTTCTTTTTAAATTTAAAAAAAAAATTTAAATTTAAAAATTAAAAATTTTAACCAAAATTTTAGAAAAGGTGAGCAGCGTGGTCCAGGGCAGGATCCTGACCAAAAAAAGGTTCAGGTCAGACCCGGGGGTTTCTTTTTTAAAATTTAAAAAAAAAAAAATTAAAAATTTGTTTAAACCGAAGTTCTGTCAAAATTTAAAGAGCGCGTGGCCCAGGGAACCCCTGTTAAAAAGGGGTTCAGGGCGGGGGTTTTAATTTTTTATTTTAAAAATTAAAAAAAAAATTAAAAATTTAAATTTTAACCGAATGGTCAGTAAAAATTAGAAAAATTTTGGGTCCGGGGCGATTTTTTCGAAAGAAAAATTCTTTAATTATTTTTATTTTTTGAAAAAAAAAATAAAAAAAAAAAAATTTAAACCCGATTAGAAAAGGGAAAGGGCCGAGGGTTTTCAGGATGCCCTTAAAAAAATTCTTGAAATACCCGGTATTTTTTTAAATTTAAAATTGAAAATTTTTAAAAAATTGAAAAAACCCCAAAAGGTTCTATCAAAATGTAAGCGATTTTAGGAAAAACCCCCTAAAAAAATTTAATTTCAAACCGGGGGGTTTTTTAAAATTTTGAAAAAAAAAATTTAAATTTAAAAATTAAAAACCCGAACTGTCTTTTTAAAAAGTGAAGAGTTCCTCAAAAACCCTAACTGAAGAAAAACGGCGGCCCCTTGGTTTTTTTTTGGGGAAATTGAAAAAAAAAAAAAATTAAATTTGAAATTTAACCCCGAATGGCAGAAAATTAAACCCAAGTGGCCCCGGGCAATTGGGCCTGAAGAAAAGGGGGGTTTCGAGAGTGGGTTTTTCAATTTTGGAAAATTAAAAAAAAAAAAAAAATTTAAATTTTAACCCCCAAAAGGGTTTACCCAAAAGTGTGGGCAGAGGGTTCCTTGGAGGACTCCACTTGAAAAAAAAGGTTCCCCCAAAAACCCCCAAATTTTTTATTTTGGAAATTGAAAATAAAAAAAAATTTAAATTTTAAAACCCAACAAAAAGTCTAAAAAAATGAAAAGCAGCAGTGTCCAGGGCAGACTCTAAATTTAAAAAAAAGGTTTGGGTTTCGAGATGGGGGTTTTTTTTTTGGAAAATTTGAAAAAAAAAAATTTAAACCACTGCTGCTTCTTACACTTTAGCCTAGCCTACGCAATTTACCGTGAGGGCATGTTTCGGGTTAAAAATTTTTCAAAAGTGAATTTTAATTTATTATTCAATTTCTAAAATAAGAAAGCCTACATGGTCTCGAACCGTGAACCTTTTTCTTCAGAGTCAGGAGTCCTCCCACTGGACCACTGCTGCTCTTACACTTTTGACAAGACTACGTTCGGGTTAAATTTCAAATTTAATTTTATTTATTTTCAATTTCCAAAATAAAAAAAAAACATACAGGATCTCGAACCCTGAACCTTTTTCTTTAGAGTCAGGAGTCCTGCCACTGGACCACTGCTGCTCTTACACTTTTGACTAGACTACGTTCGGGTTAAATTTCAAATTTAATTTATTTATTTTTCAATTTCCAAAATAAGAAAGCCTTCAGGGTCTCGAACCCTGAACCTTTTTCTTCAGAGTCAGGAATCCTGCCACTGGACCACTGCTGCTCTTACACTTTTTACTAGACCACGTTCGGGTTTAATTTCAAATTTAATTTTTATTTATTTTCAATTTCCAAAATAAGAAAGCCTACAGGGTCTCGAACCCTGAACCTTTTTCTTCAGAGTCAGGAGTCCTGCCACTGGACCACTGCTGCTCTTACACTTTTTACTAGACCACGTTTGGGTTAAATTTCAATTTAATTTTATTTTTTTCAATTTCCCAAAAAACAAAAAACCCTACAGGGTCTCGAACCCTGAACCTTTTTCTTTAGAGTCAGGAGTAATTGCCACTGGACAACTGCTGCTCTTACACTTTTGACTAGACTACGTTCGGGTTAAATTTCAAATTTAATTTTATTTATTTTCAATTTCCAAAATAAGAAAGCCTACAGGGTCTCGAACCCTGAACCTTTTTCTTCAGAGTCAGGAGTCCTCCCACTGGACCACTGCTGCTCTTACACTTTGACTAGACTACGTTCGGGTTAAATTTCAAATTTAATTTTATTTTATTTTCAATTTCCAAAATGAGAAAGCCTTCAGGGTCTCGAACCCTGAACCTTTTCTTCAGAGTCAGGAATCCTGCCACTGGACCACTGCTGCTCTTACACTTTTTACTAGACCACGTTCGGGTTTTAATTTCAAATTTAATTTTATTTATTTTCAATTTCCAAAATAAGAAAGCCTACAGGGTCTCGAACCCTGAACCTTTTTCTTCAGAGTCAGGAGTCCTGCCACTGGACCACTGCTGCTCTTACACTTTTTACTAGACCACGTTTTGGGTTAAATTTCAAATTTAATTTTATTTTTTTTCAATTTCCCAAAAAACAAAAAACCCTACAGGGTCTCGAACCCTGAACCTTTTTCTTTAGAGTCAGGAGTAATGCCACTGGACCACTGCTGCTCTTACACTTTTGACTAGACTACGTTCGGGTTAAATTTCAAATTTAATTTTATTTATTTTCAATTTCCAAAATAAGAACGCCTACAGGGTCTCGAACCCTGAACCTTTTCTTCAGAGTCAGGAGTCCTACCACTGGACCACTGCTGCTCTTACACTTTTGACTAGACTACGTTCGGGTTAAATTTCAAATTTAATTTTTTTTTTTCAATTTCCAAAATAAGAAACCCTTCAGGGTCTCGAACCCTGAATCTTTTTCTTCAGAGTCAGGAGTGCTGCCACTGGACCACTGCTGCTCTTACACTTTTGACTAGACTACGTTCGGGTTAAAATTTCAAATTTAATTTTATTTATTTTCAATTTCCAAAATAAGAAACCCTTCAGGGTCTCGAACCCTGACCTTTTTCTTCAGAGTCAGGAGTCCTGCCTCTGGACCACTGCTGCTCCTACACTTTTGACTAGACTACGTTCGGGTTAAATTTCAAATTAATTTTATTTTTTTTCAATTTCCAAAATAAGAAAGCTACAGGGTCTCGAACCCTGAACCTTTTTCTTCAGAGTCAGGAGTCCTACCACTGGACCACTGCTGCTCTTTGACTTTTGACTAGACCACTTTCGGGTTCAATTTCAAATTTAATTTTATTTTTTTTCAGTTTCCAAAATAAGAAACCCTTCAGGGTCTTGAACCTTGAACCTTTTTCTTCAGAGTCAGGAGTCCTGCCTCTGGACCACTGCTGCTCTTACACTTTTGACTAGACTACGTTCGGGTTAAATTTCAAATTTAATTTAATTTATTTTCAATTTCAAAAATATGAAAGCCTACAGGGTCTCGAACCCTGAACCTTTTTCTTTAGAGTCAGGAGTCCTCCCACCGGACCACTGCTGCTCTTACACTTTGACTAGACTACGTTCGGGTTAAATTTCAAATTTAATTTTATTTATTTTCAATTTCCAAAATAAGAAAGCCTACAGGGTCTCGAACCCTGAACCTTTTTCTTCAGAGTCAGGAGTCCTGCCACTGGACCACTGCTGCTCTTACACTTTGACTAGACTACGTTCGGGTTAAATTTCAATTTTTTTAATTTTTTATTTTCAATTTCCAAAAACAAAAACCCTACAGGGTCTCGAACCCTGAACCTTTTTCTTTAGAGTCAGGAGTCCTGCCACTGGACCACTGCTGCTCTTACACTTTTGACTAGACTACGTTCGGGTTAAATTTCAAAGTTAATTTTATTTATTTTCAATTTCCAAAATAAGAAACCTACAGGGTCTACAGGGTCTCGAACCTGAACCTTTTTCTTCAGAGTCAGGAGTCTCCACTGGACCACTGCTGCTCTTACACTTTGACTAGACTACGTTCGGGTTAATTCAAATTTAATTTTTTTTTTCAATTTCCAAAAAGAAACCCTTCAGGGTCTCGAACCTGAACCTTTTTCTTCAGAGTCAGGAGTCTGCCACTGGACCACTGCTGCTCTTACACTTTTGACTAGACTACGTTCGGGTTAATTTCAATTAATTTTATTTTCAATTTCAAAATAAAAACCTCAGGGTCTCGAACCCTGAACCTTTTTCTTCAGAGTCAGGAGTCCTGCCACTGGACCACTGCTGCTCTTACACTTTTGACTAGACTACGTTCGGGTTAAATTTCAAATTTAATTTTATTTTTTTCAATTTCCAAAAATAGAAACGCCTACAGGGTCTCGAACCCTGAACCTTTTTCTTCAGAGTCAGGAGTCCTGCCACTGGACCACTGCTGCTCTTACACTTTTGACTAGACTACGTTCGGGTTAAATTTCAAATTTAATTTTATTTATTTTCAATTTCCAAAATAAGAAACCCTTCAGGGTCTCGAACCCTGAACCTTTTTCTTCAGAGTCAGGAGTCCTGCCTCTGGACCACTGCTGCTCTTACACTTTTGACTAGACTACGTTCGGGTTAAATTTCAAATTTAATTTTATTTATTTTCAATTTCCAAAATAGAAAGCCTACAGGGTCTCGAACCCTGAACCTTTTTCTTTAGAGTCAGGAGTCCTCCACTGGACCACTGCTGCTCTTACACTTTTGACTAGACTACGTTCGGGTTAAATTTCAAATTTAATTTTATTTTTTTCAATTTCCAAAATAAGAAACCCTACAGGGTCTCGAACCCTGAACCTTTTTCTTCAGAGTCAGGAGTCCTGCCACTGGACCACTGCTGCTCTTACACTTTGACTAGACTACGTTCGGGTTAAATTTCAAATTTAATTTATTTATTTTCAATTTCCAAAATAAGAAAGCCTACAGGGTCTCGAACCCTGAACCTTTTTCTCTTAGAGTCAGGAGTCCTGCCACTGGACCACTGCTGCTCTTACACTTTTGACTAGACTACGTTCGGGTTAAATTTCAAATTTAATTTTATTTATTTTCAATTTCCAAAATAAGAAAGCCTACAGGGTCTCGAACCCTGAACCTTTTTCTTTCAGAGTCAGGAGTCCTGCCACTGGACCACTGCTGCTCTTACACTTTTGACTAGACTACGTTCGGGTTAAATTTCAAATTTAATTTTATTTATTTTCAATTTCCAAAATAAAAAACCCTACAGGGTCTCGAACCTGAACCTTTTTCTTTAGAGTCAGGAGTCCTGCCACTGGACCACTGCTGCTCTTACACTTTTGACTAGACTACGTTCGGGTTAAATTTCAAAGTTAATTTTATTTTATTTTCAATTTCCAAAATAAAAGCCTACAGGGTCTCGAACCCTGAACCTTTTTCTTTAGAGTCAGGAGTCCTGCCACTGGACCACTGCTGCTCTTACACTTTTGACTAGACACGTTCGGGTTAAATTTCAAATTTATTTTATTTATTTTTCAATTTCCAAAATAAAAAACCCTACATGGGTCTCGAACCCTGAACCTTTTTCTTCAGAGTCAGGAGTCCTGCCACTGGACCACTGCTGCTCTTACACTTTTGACTAGACTACGTTCGGGTTAAATTTCAATTTAATTTATTTATTTTCAATTTCAAAATAAACAAAAGCCTACAGGGTCTCGAACCCTGAACCTTTTTCTTCAGAGTCAGGAGTCCTGCCACTGGACCACTGCTGCTCTTACACTTTTTACTAGACCACGTTTGGGGTTAAATTTCAAATTTAATTTTATTTTTTTTCAATTTCCCAAAAAACAAAAACCCTACAGGGTCTCGAACCCTGAACCTTTTTCTTTAGAGTCAGGAGTAATGCCACTGGACCACTGCTGCTCTTACACTTTTGACTAGACTACGTTCGGGTTAAATTTCAAATTTAATTTTATTTATTTTCAATTTCCAAATAAGAAAGCCTACAGGGTCTCGAACCTGAACCTTTTTCTTCAGAGTCAGGAGTCCTACCACTGGACCACTGCTGCTCTTACACTTTTGACTAGACTACGTTCGGGTTAAATTTCAAATTTAATTTTTTTTTTTCAATTTCCAAAATAAGAAACCCTTCAGGGTCTCGAACCTGAATCTTTTTCTTCAGAGTCAGGAGTGCTGCCACTGGACCACTGCTGCTCTTACACTTTTGACTAGACTACGTTCGGGTTAAAATTTCAAATTTAATTTTATTTATTTTCAATTTCCAAAATAAGAAACCCTTCAGGGTCTCGAACCTGAACCTTTTTCTTCAGAGTCAGGAGTCCTGCCTCTGGACCACTGCTGCTCTTACACTTTTGACTAGACTACGTTCGGGTTAAATTTCAAAGTTAATTTTATTATTTTCAATTTCCAAAATAAGAAAGCCTACATGGTCTCGAACCTGAACCTTTTTCCTCAGAGTCAGGAACTCTGCCACTGGACCACTGCTGCTCTTACACTTTGACTAGACTACGTTCGGGTTAAATTTCAAATTTAATTTTATTTATTTTCAATTTCCAAAAATAAGAAAGCCCACAGGGTCTCGAACCCTGAACCTTTTTCTTCAGAGTCAGGAGTCCTGCCACTGGACCACTGCTGCTCGTGCACTTTTTACTAGACCACGTTCGGGTTAAATTTCAAATTTAATTTTATTTATTTTTAATTTCCAAAATTAAAAACCCTACATGGTCTCGAACTCTGAACCTCTTTCTTTAGAGTCAGGAGTCCTGCCACTGGACCACTGCTGCTCTTACACTTTGACTAGACTACGTTCGGGTTAAATTTCAATTTTTTTATTTTTTTATTTTCAATTTCAAAAATAAGAAGCCTACAGGGTCTCGAACCCGGAACCTTTTTCCTCAGAGTCAGGAGTCCAGCCACTGGACCACTGCTGCTCCTACACTTTTCACTAGACTACGTTCGGGTTAAATTTCAAATTTAATTTATTTTTTTCAATTTCCAAAATAAGAAAGCCTACAGGGTCTCGAACGCTGAACCTTTTTCTTCAGAGTCAGGAGTCCTACCACTGGACCACTGCTGCTCTTACACTTTTGACTAGACCTCGTTCGGGTTAAATTTCAAATTTAATTTTAATTTATTTTCAATTTCAAAAATAAGAAAGCCTACAGGGTCTGAACCTTGAACCTTTTTCTTCAGAGTCAGGAGTCCTGCCACTGGACCACTGCTGCTCTTACACTTTTGACTAGACACGTTCGGGTTAAATTTCAAATTTAATTTTATTTATTTTCAATTTCCAAAATAAACAAAACCTACAGGATCTCGAACCCTGAACCTTTTTCTTTAGAGTCAGGAGTAATGCCATTGGACCACTGCTGCTCTTACACTTTTGACTAGACTACGTTCGGGTTAAATTTCAAATTTAATTTTATTTATTTTCAATTTCCAAAATAAGAAAGCCTACAGGGTCTCGAACCCTGAACCTTTTTCTTCAGAGTCAGGAGTCTACCACTGGACCACTGCTGCTCTTACACTTTTGACTAGACAACGTTCGGGTTAAATTTCAAATTTAATTTTATTTATTTTCAATTTCCAAAATAAGAAACCCTTCAGGGTCTCGAACCCTGAACCTTTTTTTTCAGAGTCAGGAGTCCTGCCTCTGGACCACTGCTGCTCTTACACTTTTGACTAGACTACGTTCGGGTTAAATTTCAAATTTAATTTTATTTATTTTCAATTTCCAAAATAAGAAACCCTACAGGGTCTCGAACCCTGAACCTTTTTCTTCAGAGTCAGGAGTCCTACCACTGGACCACTGCTGCTCTTACACTTTTGACTAGACAACGTTCGGGTTAAATTTCAAATTTAATTTTATTTATTTTCAATTTCCAAAATAAGAAACCCTTCAGGGTCTCGAACCCTGAACCTTTTTTTCAGAGTCAGGAGTCCTGCCTCTGGACCACTGCTGCTCTTACACTTTTGACTAGACTACGTTCGGGTTAAATTTCAAATTTAATTTTATTTATTTTCAATTTCCAAAATAAGAAACCTACAGGGTCTCGAACCCTGAACCTTTTTCTTCATAGTCAGGAGTCCTACCACTGGACCACTGCTGCTCTTACACTTTTGACTAGACCACGTTCGGGTTAAATTTCAAATTTAATTTTATTTATTTTCAATTTCAAAAATAAGAAAGCCTACAGGGTCTCGAACCCGGAACCTTTTTCCTCAGAGAAAGGAGTCCAGCCACTGGACCACTGCTGCTCCTACACTTTTGACTAGACTACGTTCGGGTTAAATTTCAAATTTAATTTTTTTTTTTTTCAATTTCCAAAATAAGAAAGCCTACAGGGTCTCGAACCCTGAACCTTTTTCTTCAGAGTCAGGAGTCCTACCACTGGACCACTGCTGCTCTTTGACTTTTGACTAGACCACGTTCGGGTTAAATTTCAAATTTAATTTTATTTTTTTTCAGTTTCCAAAATAAGAAACCCTTCAGGGTCTTGAACCTTGACCTTTTTCTTCAGAGTCAGGAGTCCTGCCTCTGGACCACTGCTGCTCTTACACTTTTAACTAGACTACGTTCGGGTTAAATTTCAAGTTTAATTTAATTTATTTTCAATTTCAAAAATATGAAAGCCTACAGGGTCTCGAACCCTGAACTTTTTCTTCAGAGTCAGGAGTCCTGCCACTGGACCACTGCTGCTCGTGCACTTTTTACTAGACCACGTTCGGGTTAAATTTCAAATTTAATTTTATTTTTTCAATTTCCCAAAAAACAAAAACCCTACAGGGTCTCGAACCTTGAACCTTTTTCTTTAGAGTCAGGAGTAATGCCACTGGACCACTGCTGCTCTTACACTTTTGACTAGACTACGTTCGGGTTAAATTTCAAATTTATTTTTTTTTTTTCAATTTCCAAAATAAGAAAGCCTACAGGGTCTCGAACCCTGAACCTTTTTCTTCAGAGTCAGGAGTGCTGCCACTGGACCACTGCTGCTCTTACACTTTTGACTAGACTACGTTCGGGTTAAAATTTCAAATTTAATTTTATTTATTTTCAATTTCCAAAATAAGAAACCCTTCAGGGTCTCGAACCCTGAACCTTTTTCTTCAGAGTCAGGAGTCCTGCCTCTGGACCACTGCTGCTCTTACACTTTTGACTAGACTACGTTCGGGTTAAATTTCAAAGTTAATTTTATTTATTTTCAATTTCAAAAATAAGAAAGCCTACATGGTCTCGAACCCTGAACCTTTTTCCTCAGAGTCAGGAACTCTGCCACTGGACCACTGCTGCTCTTACACTTTGACTAGACTACGTTCGGGTTAAATTTCAAATTTAATTTTATTTAATTTCAATTTCCAAAATAAGAAAGCCCACAGGGTCTCGAACCCTGAACCTTTTTCTTCAGAGTCAGGAGTCCTGCCACTGGACCACTGCTGCTCGTGCACTTTTTACTAGACCACGTTCGGGTTAAATTTCAAATTTAATTTTATTTATTTTTAATTTCCAAAATTAAAAACCCCTACAGGGTCTCGAACCCTGAACCTTTTTCTTTAGAGTCAGGAGTTCTGCCACTGGACCACTGCTGCTCTTACACTTTTGACTAGACTACGTTCGTGTTAAATTTCAAATTTAATTTATTTATTTTCAATTTCAAAAATAAGAAACCCTACAGGGTCTCGAACCCTGAACCTTTTTTTCCTCAGAGTCAGGAGTCCACCCAAACTGGACCTGCTGTGCTCCTCCCACTTTTGACTAGACTACGTTCGGGTTAAATTTCAAATTTAATGTTATTTATTTTCAATTTCAAAATATAAAAGCCTACAGGGTCTCGAACCCTGAAACCTTTTTCTTTAGAGTCAGGGAGTAATGCCATTGGACCACTGCTGCTCTTACACTTTTGACTAGACAACGTTCGGGTTAAATTTTTCAAATTTAATTTTATTTATTTTCAATTCAAAAATAAGAAAGCCTACAGGGTCTCGAACCTGAACCTTTTTCCTCAGAGTCAGGAGTCCTGCCACTGGCCCAAACTGCTGCTCCTACACTTTTGACAAGGACCACGTTCGGTGTTTAAATTTCAAATTTAATTTTATTTATTTTCAATTTCCAAAATAAAAAAAGCCTACAGGGTCTCGAACCCTGAACCTTTTTCTTCAGAGTCAGGAGTCCTGCCTCTGGGCCACTGCTGCTCTTACACTTTTGACTAGACCACGTTCGGGTTTAAATTTCAAATTTAATTTTATTTTTTTTCAATTTCCAAAAAAAAAAAACCCTTCAGGGTCTCGAAACCCTGAACCTTTTTCTTCAGAGTCAGGAGTCCTGCCACTGGTACCCACTGCTGCTCTTACACTTTTGACTTGATTTACGTTCGGGGTTTAATTTCAAATTTAATTTTATTTATTTTCAATTTCCAAAATAAGAAAGCCTACAGGGTCTCGAACCCTAAACCCTTTTTTTCTTCAGAGTCAGGAGTCCTGCCACTGGCCACTGCTGCTCTTACACTTTTGACTAGACCACGTTCGGGTTTAAATTTCAAATTTAATTTAATTTATTTTCAATTTCCAAAATAAGAAACGCTTCAGGGTCTCGAACCCTGAACCTTTTTTCTTCAGTGTCAGGAGTCCTGCCTCTGGACCACTGCTGCTCTTACACTTTTGAACTAGACTACGTTCGGGTTAAATTTCAAATTTAATTTTATTTATTTTCAATTTCCAAAATAAGAAAGCCTACAGGGTCTCGAACCCTGAACCTTTTTCTTCAGAGTCAGGAGTCCTGCCATGGACCACTGCTGCTTGTACACTTTTTACTAGACTACGTTCGGGTTCAATTTCAAATTTTAATTTTATTTATTTTCAATTTCAAAAATAAGAAAGCCTACAGGGTCTCGAACCCTGAACCTTTTTCCTCAGAGTCAGGAGTCCTGCCTCTGGACCACTGCTGCTCTTACACTTTTGACTAGACCACGTTCGGGTTAAAATTTCAAATTTAATTTTATTTTTTTCAATTTCCAAAATAAGAAACTTCAGGGTCTCGAACCCTGAACCTTTTTTCTTTAGAGTCAGGAGTTCTGCCACTGGACCACTGCTGCTCTTACACTTTTGACTAGACACGTTCGGGTTTAAATTTCAAATTTAATTTTATTTATTTTCAATTCCAAAATAAGAAACGCTTCAGGGTCTCGAACCCTGAACTTTTTTTTCAGAGTCAGGAGTCCTGCCTCTGGACCACTGCTGCTCTTACACTTTTGACTAGACTACGTTCGGGTTTAAATTTCAAATTTAATTTTATTTATTTTCAATTTCCAAAATAAAGAAAGCCTACAGGGTCTCGAACCCTGAACCTTTTTCTTCAGAGTCAGGAGTCCTGCACTGGACCACTGCTGCTTGTACACTTTTTACTAGACTACGTTCGGGTTCAATTTCAAATTTAATTTTATTTATTTTCAATTTCAAAAATAAGAAAGCCTACAGGGTCTCGAACCCTGAACCTTTTTTCCTTCAGAGTCAGGAGTCCTGCCTCTGGACCACTGCTGCTCTTACACTTTTGACTAGACCACGTTCGGGTTAAATTTCAAATTTAATTTTATTTTTTTTCAATTTCCAAAATAAGAAACCCTTCAGGGTCTCGAACCCTGAACCTTTTTCTTCAGAGTCAGGAGTCCTGCACTGGACCACTGCTGCTCTTACACTTTTGACTAGACTACGTTCGGGTTAAATTTCAAAGTTTAATTTTATTTATTTTCAATTTCAAAAATAAGAAAGCCTACGGGTCTCGAACCTGAACCTTTTTCTTTAGAGTCAGGAGTAATGCCATGGACTACTGCTGCTCTTACACTTTTGACTAGACTACGTTCGAGTTAAATCTCAAATTTAATTTAATTTATTTTCAATTTCAAAAATATGAAAGCCTACAGGGTCTCGAACCCTGAACCTTTTTTCTTCAGAGTCAGGAGTCCTGCCTCTGGACCACTGCTGCTCTTACACTTTTGACTAGACTAACGTTCGGGTTTAAATTTCAAATTTAATTTTATTTATTTTCAATTTCCAAAATAAAAAAAAACCCTACAGGATCTCGAACCCTGAACCTTTTTCTTCAGAGTCAGGAGTCCTACCACTGGACCACTGCTGCTCTTACACTTTGACTAGACCACGTTCGGGTTAAATTTCAATTTTTTTATTTTTTTATTTCAATTTCCAAAATAAAAACACCTACAGGGTCTCGAACCCTGAACCTTTTTCTAGAGTCAGGAGTTCTGCCACTGGACCACTGCTGCTCTTACACTTTTGAGCTCTACATTTACTAGAACGTTGGTAATTATTATTTTTATTTTCAATTCCAAAAAAAACCTCGGGTCTCGAACTGAACTTTTTTAGGTCAGGGCCTACACTGGCCTTTGACTGCACGTTCGGTTATTAAATTAATTTTTTTCAATTTCAAAATAGAAACCCTCAGGGTCTCGACTACCTTTTTCTTCAAGTCAGGAGTCCCCGGACCATGTGCTCTTAACTTTGACTGACACGTTCGGTTAATTAAATTTATTTTATTTATTTCATTTCAAAATAGAAACCACAGGGTCGACCTAACTTTCTAGAGTCGGAGTCTCTGACACGCTGCTCTACACTTTGACTAGACAGTCGGGTTAAATTTCAAATTAATTTTTTTTTTTCAATTTCAAAAAAAACCTACAGGGTCGAACTGACTTTTTCTTAAGTAGGATCCTCACTGGACCCGTTACTAGACACTTCGTTTAAATTTCAATTTTTTTTTTTTTTCATTTCCAAAATAAAAACTCAGGGTCGAACCTACTTTCTTAGAGTAGGGTCTGCCTGCACTGCTGCTTTACATTTTGACTAGACACGTTGGGTTAATTTCAAATTAATTTATTTTTCAATTCAAATAAAAACTCAGGTTCGAACGATTTTTCAGAGTAGGAGTCCACGGAATGTTCACTTTGCTAGACAGTTGGGTTATTAATTAATTTATTTATTTTCAATTTCAAAACCCCAAACCAAAACAAACAAAACCAAACCCCCACCTCCCCACCTTTAATCCATCCAAAAAAACCTCTACTTCTAATCCATTCCAATCAAACCCCAAAATCACTCACCTAATTTAACCCAAACCCAAACCAAAACAAACAAAACCAAACCCCCACCCTCCCCCCTTTAATCCATCCAAAAAAACCTTTTTTTTTTTTTTTTTTTTTTTTTTTTTTTTTTTTTTTTTTTTTTTTTTTTTTTTTTTTTTTTTTTTTAACCAAACCCCAAAAAAACAAACAAAACCCAACCCCCCCCCCACTTTAATCCATCCCAAAAAAACTCTACTTCTAATCCATTCCCATATAAACCCAAATCACTCACTAATTTAACCAAACCCAAACCAAAAAACAAAACCAAACCCCCTCCCACCCTTTAATCCCATCCAAAAAACCTCTACTTCTAATCATTCCCATATAAACCAAAATCACTCCATAATTTAACCCAAACCCAAACAAACAAACAAAACCAAACCCCACCTCCCCACTTTAATCCATCCACAAAAAACTCTACTTCTACATCATTCCATATAAACCCAAAATCACTCACCTAATTTAACCAAACCCAAACCAAACAAAAAAAACCAAACCCCCCACTCCCCCTTTACATCCCATCCAAAAAACTCTACTTCTACACCCATTCCATATAAACCAAAATCACTCACTAATTAACCCAAACCCAAACCAAAACAAAACAAACCCCACTCCCACACTTTAACCCCCATCCAAAAACCTTACTTCTAATCATTCCCATATCAAACCCAAAATCACTCACCTAACTTTAACCCAAACCCAAACCAAACAAAAAAAACCAAACCCCCCACCCCCCCTTTAACTCCCATCCAAAAACAACTCTACTTTCTAATCCATCCATTAAACCAAAATCACTCACTAATTAACCCAAACCCAAACCAAAACAAACAACAAACCAACCCCCACCCCCACCTTTAATCCCATCCCAAAAAAACCTACTTCTAATCATTCCTATAAACCAAAATCACTCCTAAATTCCACCCATATCAAACCCAAATCACTCCACCTAACTTTAAACCCAAACCCAAACAAACAACAAACAAAACCCCCACCCCACCAACCCCCCACACCTCCCCCACCCAAAAACACCCCCTACCTCTACACCTACACAACCCCCATCAACCATCACAAACCCCACAACCCCACCCCCCTAACCTCCTCTAACCCAAACCCCAAAACCAAAACACAAACTAAAACCCCAACCAAACCAAAAACCCCAACCTCACCCCCCCACCCCTCACCCCTCCACCAATAAACTAACCTCTACCTTCACCCCATTCCCATCATATCAACCCAAAATCCACTCCCCCTAACTTCTAACCAAACCCCAACAAAAAAACAAAACCCAAACCCCCCCCCCCCACCTTACACTCCCATCCAACCAAAACATACTACCTTATACCATCCACATTCCCCATATACAACCAAACAAATCCACTCACTAACCTTTACCCAAACCCAACCCAAACAAAAAAAACAAACCCAACCCCCCCCCACCATCCCCAACCTACAACCACACTACTACACCCTTATCCAACTCCCACCAATAATCAATCAATCCCCTAACTTTAACCCCCCCATAACTTAAAACAACAAAATTCCCCATCCCCCCACCCCCCCAATCCCAACCCCCCCTAACTAATACCCCCCTATAACCTCTCCTCCTATAACCCCTCTCCACATCCCAATCCCCCCTAACTTAACCTCCCATACCTTTAAACAACAAACTTCCACAACCCACCCACCCCAACCCAAATCCCAACCCCATCCCTAAAACAACCCTCCTACCTCACCCCCCTCTCCCCACTATTACCCTATTACTTCACATCCACATCCTCCCCCTAACATTTAACCCAATAAACACAAAATTCCCATCCCCACCCACCCCACCCAAATCCCAAACCCTCCTAACTAACAACCCCCCTACCTCTCCCCCTATACCTATACCCTTCCAACAATCCTCCCCCTTAACTTTAACTTCCAAACCTTAAAAACAAAAATCCCAATCCCCCCCACCCAACCCAACCCAAACCCCCCTCACCACTTAACCCCCCTATACCTCTCCCCATCCTCCCTATTACCCATTCCAACCACATCACCCCCCCAAAACCTTTAATACCCAAACCAAACCACAAAAACCCAACCCCACCCACCCCAACCCAAATCCCAAACCCCCTCTAACTACCTACCCTACCCTCATCCACCCTACCCCCTAATCCCTATCTTTTCACATCCAATCCTCCCCTTAACTTCAACTCTCAATACTTTAAAAACAAAATCCCCAATCCCCCCCACCCCAACCCAAATCCCAAACCCCATCCTATAACTACCCCCCTATACCTTCCCCTCTATATCCCATTCATTCACACACCATCAATTCCCCCTTAACTTTAACCCCTCTCCCATACTTAAACAAAAAATCCCAATCCCCACCCACCCCAACCCAATCCCAAACCCCTCCTACTACACTACCCCTATACTCTCCCTCCCTATTACCCCTATTATTTCACATCCAACTCCCCCCCTTAACCTTTAAACACCCACCAACCCACCCCACAACACCCCCCCCACACCACCCACACAACACCACCACCCCCCACCCCCCAACCCCCCCACACCACAACCACCACAACAACCCCCCAACAACACACCCACACAACACCCCACCCCCACCCACACCCCACCAAACACCCACAACCCCCACCCAAAACCCACCACCCCCCCCACCCAACCCACCAACCCCACACCAACCCCCACCCAACACCCACCCACACCCCCCAACCCACCACAACCCACCCACACCCCACCCCCAACCACACCAAACCACCCCACACCCACCCCCCACCCAACCCCCCACCCACCCCCCACACCCCACCCACCCCAAACCACCCAACACCCCCCCCACCCCAACACCACCCCCCCCAACCCCAACAACACACCCCACCACACCCACCCCAACACCCACCACACACACCACCCACACCCCCCCCAACCACCACCAACCACCAACCCACCCCCACACCCCACAACCCACCCACCCAACACCCAACCCCCACACACCCACCCCACCCACCCAACCACCAACCCCCCCCACACACACCCCCACAAACACCAACAACCCACCAACCCAACAACCACCAACACCCACACCCACCAACCCAAACCACCCAACCCACACCAAACAACCCCCAACCCAACCCCCACCCCCCCCCCAAAACCCCCAAACCCACCCAACCCCCACACCACCAACCACAACCCCCCCACCCCCCCCCAACCCACCCCAAACCCCCCCCCCCACCCCCCCCCCACACCCACCCCCCACAAACCCACCCCCACACCCCCCCAACCAACCACCCCCACAACCACCACCACCACCAAACACACAAAACCCACACCACAAACAACCCCCCCCCCCCAACCCCCACCCCCCCCCAACCCAACCACACCCCCCCCCCCCCCCACCCCCCCCCCCCCACACCCCCACCACCACCAACCCCCCCACCCACAAAAACAAAACCACACCAACCCCCCCAACACACCCCCACCCCCAAACACACAACCCCACCCAACCCCCAAACCCACCCCCCACCCCACCCACCCCCCACCACACCCACAAACCACCCCCCACCAACACCCCACCCACCCACCCCCCCCCCCCCCCAACCCCCCCCACCCAACCCCCCACCCCCCACCACCCACCACCCCCCAAAACCCCCCACCCCCCCACCCCCACAACCACCCCCCCCCACCCAAAAACCCACCCACCCAACCCCCCACCCCCCCAACCAACCCACAACCCCCAAACAAACCCCCCCCCCCACCCACAACCCCACCCCCCCCAACACCCCCACCCCCCACCCCCACACACCCCCCAACACCCCACCACCCCACAACACCAACCCCAACCCCCCCCCCCCACCCACCCCCCACCCAAACACCCCCCCCACCCCCCAACAACCCCACCACCCCAACAACCCCCCCCCCCCAAACCCACCCCCCACCACCCCCCCCAACCCCACAACCCCCCCCAAACCACAAACACCCCCACACCACCCACCCCAAACCACCCCCCACCCACCCCACCCCCCACACCCCCAACAACCAACCACCCACCCACCACCCCCCCCACCCCCCCCCCACACACCCCCCCCACCCCACCCAACACAAACCACCCCCCAACCCACCCCAACCACCCCCCCCCCCACACCACCACAACCCCCCTTCACAATCCCCCCACCTTTCAACCCCACCACACCAAATCCAAACCCCTCTCCTACACACCCCCTAATACCTACCATCAATTACCTATTCACACACACCTCCCCACTAAACTTTAAATCCCATACTAACAAACAAATTCCCAATCCCCACACCCCAACCCAAATCCAAACCCCCCCCTAACTACCCCCATACCTCTCTATTACCCTACTTCCTTCACCATACACAATCCTCCCCCCTAATTTATACCTTCCATACTTTAAACAACAAAATTCCCAATCCCCCCCCCCAACCCAAATCCCCAACCCCCCCTCCCATACACTACCCCTACACCCTCCCCTAATACCATTTTCAATCAACCCACTCCTCCCCTAACATTTAATCTCCCCCATACTTAAAAACAAAACCCACCCACCACCCCAACCCAAACCCCAACCCCTCCTAATAACTACCCCATAATCCTCCCTCTATTACCATCCTTCCCCCAATCACATCCTCCCCTTAACCTTTAACCTCTCCCAACCTTAAAAACAAATTCCCAATCCCCCCACCCCAACCCAATCCCAAACCACTCCTATAACTACCCCATAACTACCTTCCCTATTACCATCTACTCCAATCCCACCCCACCCCCCCCCTACCTTACACTCTCCCATACTTAAACAACAAAATTCCCAATCCCCACCCACCCAACCCAAATCCCAAACCCCTCCTACTAACTACCCCCCTATACTCTCCCCCAAACCACTTCCCAACACACCTCCCCTTAAACTTTAAATACACCCTCTCCAAACAAAATCCCCCAATCCCCCACCCACCCCAACCCAATACCAAACCTCCTATTAACACCCCTATACCTCTTCCCTTTAATCCTATCCTACACATCCAATCCCCCCCTAACTTAACTCTCCATACTTAAACAAACAAAATTCCCCAATCCCACACCCACCCCAACCCAAATCCAAACCCCTCCTAACTACACTACCCCCTATACCTCTCCCCTATTACCTATTCTTCCCCCATCATCCTCCCCCTACTTTAACCTCTCACCCTATTCAAACCACAAAATCAACCCCAAACCCCAAAAACCCAAACCCAAACCCCTAACACCCCCCCTATACCCCCCAACCCCTTCCCACCCAATCAAACCCCACCCAACCCCAACCCCTTAACCCCTCTCAAAACAAAATTTCCCATCCCCCCCCCCAACCCCCCCAAACCAAACCCAACCTCCCATATTAAACCCCCAAACTCTCCTCCATTAACCCCCATACCCCACCCACTCCCCCAACCCTTACCCCCTTACTCCCCAAACTTAACACAAAATCCCCAACCCCCCCCCCACCCAAAACCCCCCCCCCCCCAAAACCCCCCCCCCCCACCCCCAAACCACCCCCAACCAAACCCCCCCCCCAAAAAAACAAAAACCCCAAAACAAAACCCCCCCCCCCCCCCCCCCCCCCCCCCCAACCAAACCCCCCCCAACACCCCCCCACCCCCCCCAAACCCCCCCCCCCCCCCCCCCCCCCAAAAAAAACCCCAAAACCCCCCCCCCCCAAAACCCCCAAAAACCCCCCCCCCCCCCCCCC
>JASTWB010000323.1:0-23418 GCA_032158295.1 Pycnopodia helianthoides | reverse complement strand
AATAAATTTTTTTCGGACTCGGGAAATTGAAGGAAGATTCGGGTTTAAAATTTTTTGTTTCTCTACCATGTTTTTTTTTCATGATTTTAATACTCAAACTTAACTCCGAATTTGTTTCCACCATTATTGGGGCAATATAATTTTTCCATCTGGTTTTAATACTCACCCTATTTGCTTATTTTCCCTAATGTATTGGCCATACTCTTGGCCACTCGCTTTTGCTACAAAATCCCCCACACCCCAAAAATTAATTTGAATCAAAGACCCCTTTAAAGATGGGCTTTCCAATATTTTAAAAACCTTTGAAAAACCCCCGCATTAAAATTTGAGTGTGATTTGACCTTTGCATACTTTATATTTTTTTCTTTAACATCAGGGTTTCCCAAAAACCCCCTTTAGACATGCTTTTTGCGGAACATTCGGAGTATCGTAAATTTCCCGGTAATTTTCGGTTAAAGGGGGCAAAAAATACCCATAAAAATTTTTTTTTCGGCCCAAGGAATATGAAAGGAAGATTCGGTTCAAATTTTTTTTTTCTCAAAGCATTTTTAGTTCATGATTTATACTCAAACTTAACTCCAAATTTTTTTTCCAGCCATTATTCGGCAATATAATTTCCAGGGGGGGTTTTTTTAATCCCCCCCACTTTGCTTATTTTTCTAATGTTTTGGGCCCCTACTTTTCCTGGCCACTCGCGTTGTTTAAAAAAATTAGTCACAGCCAAAAAATTAAATTTGAATCTAAGCCCTTGAGAGGGCTTTCCAATTTTTTAAAAACCTTGAAAAAATTCCAGCATTAATTTGAGTGTGATTTGACCGTGCATATTTTAAATTTTTTTATTTCTTTAACATCACTGTGTTCAAAAATCCCGTTGGGACAGCTTTTTCGGAACATTGGGAGAAACGTTTTTTTTCCAAAAATTTTTTCCCCGGTTTTAAGGGGGGCAAAAAAACCCCATAAAAAAAAAATTTTTTGGGAAACTCAGGAAAAATCAAATTTGTTTTCAGACCCCTTATTTTCATGTTTAAACTCAAAAACTCCAATTGTTTACCTTACGGCTTAAATTTTCCTGCTTTTTTTTTAATACCACCCCCTACTTTGATTTTCGTTTGGCTTCCTCGGCCCAGGGTTTACAAATTTGTCAAGCCCTAATTTGTCTGAGCCCCTTGGGGGGAGGGGGCTTTCCATTTAGTTTAAAACTTGTAAAATTTTCCGATTGATTTTGAGGTTTTGAATATTTGATATTATATTTTTTTCTTAAACAACAGGTAAAAAGGTAAAGCATTTTTTGGGGACATTCGGAGACCATTTGGAAAATTTTGGTTTAAGTCAAAAAAAGAATTAAATTTTCAATTTTACTCAAATTAAAAAAGGAAATTTTTAAAATTGTTTTTTAGCCCATGCTTAGTTCTGGGTTTTTCCAAACCTTCCCCGTTTGTTTTCCCCATTATTGGCAAAAATTCCTGCGGGAATACTAGCCCACCTTTGCTTATTTTCTGTTTTTGGAAACTCCGGCCATCGCGGCCCACAAAAATTCCACACTAAAAATTAATTTAAGAAAGTTGAAGGGGGTTTTTCCCAATAGTTTTTAAAAAATTTGAAAATCAGATTCTTTTGAGTGGATTTGCCCGTGCATATTTTATTTTTTTTTTTTTTAAACCCAAACTGGTTCAAAAACCCGAGACATCTTTTGGGAACATTCGGATATCGCCTTTCCGGTAATTTTCGGTTGAGAAGGGAAAAAATACCCAAAAATAATTTGGGACTCAGGAATATGAAAAGGAAGTTTCGGGTTTCAAATTTTGTTCTCTAGATGCTTAGTTCATAGTTTAAAAACCAAACTTAACTCCAAATTTGTTTCCCCCATTTTTCGGAAATAAAATATTCCATGCTGGTTTTAAATACCACCCTACTTTGCTTAGTTTCTAATGTTTGGGGCCAAAACCTCGGGGCCACTCCGTTGTAAAAAATAGCACACCCCAAAAAATTAAAATTTAAATTAACCCTTGAGAGGGCTTTCCAATTTTAAAAACCTTGTAAAACCCCAGATTGATTTGAGTGTGTTTGACCGGCATACTTTATATTTATTTTTTTAAACATCATGGTTAAAAAACCCCGTTAGACATGCGTTTGGGGAAAACTTTGGGGGAATCGTCACTTTCCGGAAATTTTTTCGGTTAAAGTGGCAGAAAAACCAGAAAAAAATCAATTTTGGGACTCAGGAATATGAAGGAAACTGGTTAAAAATTTTTTTTCTCTAGCATGCTTAGTTCATGATTATACTCAAACTTAACCCCGAATTTGTTTCCACCATTTTTCGGCAAAAAATATTCCCCATGCGTTTTAATCTCAGCCCTATTTGCTTAGTTTCAAGTTTTGGGCCATACTCTTGGCCCCCCGGCGTTGTTTTAAAAAATAGCACAGCCCAAAAAAAATTTGAATTAAGCCCTTGGAGGGCTTTCCATAGTTAAATTTGAAAAACCCGCATTGATTTGAGTGTGATTTGACCGGCAACTTTATATTTTTTCTTTAAATCACGTTTCAAAAACCCCTTTAGACTGCGTTTGGGGAACATTCGGAGTTGTCATTTTCCCGGAATTTTTGGGTTAAGGGAAAAAAAATAGCATAAAAATCAATTTTGGGACTCAGAATAGGGAAAATTTTGGTTAAAAAATTTGTTTCTTAGCAGCTTAGTTTCATGAGTTATACTCAACTTAATCCAAATTTTTTTTTTCCAGCCATTATTCGGCAATATAATTTCCAGCGGGTTTTTAAATACCACCCTTTTTTTTGCTTAGTTTCAAGTTTGGCCAATCTCGGGCCCACTCGCTTGTTTACAAAAAGTCCAGCCAAAAAATTAATTTAACTAAGCCCTTGAATGGCTTTCCAATTTTAACCTTGTAAAACCCACATATTTGAGTGTATTTGCCCGTGCATACTTAAATTTTATTTCTTTAACATCACTGGTTCAAAAACCCCGTTAGACATGCGTTTGCGGAACATTCGGGTATCGTCATTTCCGGTAATTTTCGGTTAAAGTGCAGAAAAACCTTAAAAATCAATTTGGGATCGGGATATGCAGGAAGATTGGTTCAAATTTTTTTCTCTAGCGCTTATTTCATGATTATACTCAAACTTAACCCCAAATTTTGTTTCCAGCCATTTTTTGGGGAAATTTAAAAATATTCCAGCGGGGGTTTTTAATCCAGCCCTACTTGCTTAGTTCAAATGAGGGCCTACTTCGGCCACTCGCGTTGTTTAAAAATTCACAGCCTCAAAATTAAATTTGAATCTAGAGCCCGGGAAGGGTTTTCCAATTTTTAAAACCTTTAAAACCCACATTGATTTGAGGTATTTGCCGGCATACTTTATATTTATTTCTTAACATCACTGTTTTCAAAAACCCCTTTTAGACATGCTTTGGGGAACTTGGGAGTACTCACTTTCGGTAATTTTCGGTAAAAGATGCAGAAATACCTAAAAATAAATTTTTTGGGGATCAGGAATATGAAAGGAAGATTCTGGTTCAAATTTTTTTCTCTAATGCTTAGTTCATGAGTTATCTCAAATTTAAACTCCAATTTGTTTCCAGCCATTATTGGGCAAAAAAAATTTTCCCATCTGGTTTATACCACCCCTTCTTTGTTTATTTTCTTGTATTGGCCTACTCTCTCCCCACCGCTTTTGTTTTACAAAATAGTCACAGCCTAAAAATTTTTTGAATCGACCCTTGGTGGGTTTTTCCAATGTTTAAACTTGAAAAATCCAGCATTGATTTAGTGTATTTGACCGTGCAATTTTATATTTTTTTCTTTAACTTCACGGTTAAAAACCCCGTTAGACAGGGTTTTGGGGAACTTTCGGAGTATCTCCTTTCCGGTTTTTTTCGTTGAAGTGGCAAAAATACCCCCCATAAAAATCAATTTTCGGACTCGGAAATGAAAGGAAGATTCGGGTTAAATTTTTTGTTTTTTCTATTTAGTTCATGATTAAACCCAACTTAACTCCGAATTTGTTCCCACCATATTCGGCAATAAAATATTATGCGGGTTTTAAAATACCACCCTATTTTGCTTATTTCAAGTTTTGGGCCAACCTCGCCACTCGCGTTGTTTACAAAATGTCACAGCCCAAATTTAAATTTGAATCTAGACCCCTTGAGGGGTTTTTCCAATGTTTAAACCTTGTAAAATCCACATTGTTTTTGATGTGATTTGACCGTGATACTTTTTTTATTTTTTTAACATCACTGTGTTCAAAAACCCTTTAAAGGACAGCGTTTGCGGAAATTCGATACGTCACTTTCCGGGTAATTTTGGTTGAAGGGGCAGAATACCCATAAAATAAATTTTTCGGACTCGGAATTTGAAAGGAAGATTCTGGTTAAAAATTTTGTTTCTCTAGCATGCTTATTCTGATTATACTCAAACTTAACTCCGAATTGTTTCCACCATTATTCGGCAATATAATATTTCATGCTGTTTTAAACCACCCTCTTTGCTTTTTTTCTAATGTATTGGCCCCTACTCTTGGGCCACCCTTTGTTTACAAAATATCACACCCCCCCAAAATTATTTGAATCAGAGCCTTGAGAGGGCTTTCCAATGGGTTTAAACTTGTAAAATCCAGCATTGTTTTGGGTGTGATTGACCGTGCAACTTTAATTTTTTTCTTTAACATCACGTGTTCAAAAATCCCGTTAACGCGTTTGCGGAAATTCGAGTATCGTCATTTTCCGGAAATTTTTCGGAAAAAAAGTGCAAAAATACCCATAAAAATCAATTTTGGGGAAACCAGGAATTTAAAGATTCTGGTTAAAATTTTTTCTCTGCAGCTTATTTTCAGAGTTATACTCAAATTTAACTCCGAATTTGTTTCCACCATTTTTCGGCAATATAATTTCCAGCTGTTTTTAATACTCACCCTACTTTGCTTAGTTTCTAATGTTTTGGGCCCCAAACTCTCTGGCCACTCGCGTTGTTTTAAAAAAATTTCACAGCCTAAAAATTAATTTGAATCTAACCCCTTAGAGGGCTTTCCAATTTTTAAAACTTTGTAAAATCCAGCAATTTGAGTGTGATTTGACCGTGCATATTTTTTTTTATTTTTTTAACATCACGGGTTTTTCAAAAACCCGTTAGACATGCGTTTGGGGAACTTTGGGAGAAATCTCTTTTTCCGGTTTTTTTTTGGATAAGGGGCAAAGTAGCCAAAAAATCAATTTTCGACTCGGGAATAGGGAATTTTCGGGTTAAAATTTTTTTCTCTAGCTGCTTATTCATGATTTTTACTCAAACTTAACCCGAATTTGTTTCCAGCCTTTATTCGGCAATATAATATTCCATGCGGTTTTATACCAGCCCTCTTTGCTTAGTTTTTTATTTTGGGCCTCTCTCGGGCCACCCGCGTTGTTTCAAAAAACACCCCCCCCTAAAAATTATTTGAATCTAGACCCCTTGAGAGGGTTTCCCAATTTTTAAAACTTGTAAAACCCAGATTTTTGAGTGTGTTTGACCTGCATATTTTAAAATTTTTTTTTTTTTTAAAACTCATGGTTCAAAAATCCCGTTAGACATCTTTCGGAACATCGGAGTATCGTCACTTTCGGAAATTTTTCGGTAAAGTGGCAGAAAAACCCATAAAAAACTTTTTTGGGATCGGGAAATTTTAAGGAAGTTTTGGGTTCAAATTTTTTCCTAGCAGTTTATTTCATGGTTTACTCAAATTAACCCCAAATTTGTTTCCAGCCTTTTCGCAATATAATATTCCTCGGTTTTAATACTCACCCCACTTTGCTTTTTTTCTAAGTTTTGGCCAATCTCTGGCCACTCGCGTTGTTTACAAAATAGAAGCCTCAAAATTAATTTGAATCTAGAGCCTTGAAAAGGGTTTTCCCAAAGGTTTAAACCTTTAAAACCCAGCATTGATTTAGTGTGATTTGCGTGCATACTTTAATTTTTTTTAAAACTCACTGTGTTCAAAAACCCCTTTAACATGCTTTTTGCGGAAATTTATCGTTTTTCGGAATTTTCGGATAAGACAAAAACCCATGAAAAAAATTTGGGGACCGGGAATTTCCAAAAATTCGGGTTTTAAAAATTTTTTTCCCCAGCTTTTTCTGATTATCCCAAAACCAACTCCCGAATTTTTTCCCCCCCACCATTAAGGGGAATTTTTTCCAGGGTTTTAATACCGCCCTAACTTTGCTTTTTTTTAAAATTTTTGGCCCCACTCTCTGCCTTTTTGGGTTTACTTTTTTTGTCCCAGCCTAATTTTTTTGGAATCTTAAACCCAAAGGGGTTTTCCAAGGGGGTTTAAAAATTTTAAAAATTCGATTATTGAGTTATTTGACGTGAAACAATTTATTTCTTAATCCGGTGTTAAAAATCCCTTGACGCTTTTGCGGAACTTCGGAGTATCGTCACTTTCCGGTAATTTTCGGTTGAGTCGAAAATACCCATAAAATAAATTTTTCGGACCAGGAAATGAGGAAAGTTTCGGGTTAAATTTTTTCTCTAGCATGCTTAGTTCATGATTATACTAAAACTAACTCCAAATTTGTTTCCAGCCATTTTTCGGCAATATATATTCCTGCGGGTTTTTAATACCACCCTATTTTGTTATTTTCTAATGTTTTGGCCTTACTCTCGGGCCACTCGCTTTCTTAAAAAATAGCCAGCCAAAAAATTAAATTTGATCAGACCCCTTAAGGGTTTCCAATGTTTAAACCTTGTAAAATCCAGCATTGATTTGAGGGGATTTGACCGGCATATTTTTAATTTATTTTTTTAAAAAACCCCTTTGTGTCAAAAACCCGTTAGACAGCGTTTGCGGAACATTCGGAGTATGTACTTTCCGGAAATTTTTTTCGGTTAAAAATGGCAAAAAATAGCCTTAAAAATAAATTTTCGGACTCAGAAATGAAAGGAAGATTCTGGTTAAAAATTTTTGTTTCTTAGCATGCTTAGTTCATGATTTTTATACTCAAACTTAATCCGAATTTTTTTTCCACCCATTATTCGGCAAATATAATATTCCATGCGGGTTTTAATCCCAGCCCTACTTTGCTTATTTTTCTAATGTTTGCCTACCTCGGCCACTCGCGTTGTACAAATAGTCCGCCTCAAAAAAAATTTAAATTAGACCCTTGAGGGGCTTTCCAATGTTTAAACCTTGTAAAATTCCAGCATTTTTTGATGTGATTTGAGTGCATACTTTATTTTTATTTCTTTAACACACTGTTTAAAAAATCCGTTAGACATGCTTTTGCGGAACATTGGGAGTATCGTCATTTTCCGGTAATTTTGGTTTGCAGGGGCAAAAATACCCATAAAATAAATTTTTTGGGACCGGGAATTGCAGGAAAGTTAAAAATTTTTTTCTCTAGCATGCTTAGTTCAGGATTATACTCAAACTTAACCCCGAATTTGTTTCCAGCCTTATTCGGCAATATAATATTCCATGCGGTTTTAATCCCAGCCCTCTTTGCTTAGTTTCAATGTTTTGGCCTACTCTCTGGCCCCCGCGTTGTTAAAAAATTAGCACAGCCTCAAATTATTTAAATCTAGAGCCCTTGGGGGGCTTTCCAAATTTTTAAAAACTTGTAAAACCCAGCTTTGGGTTGGGTGTGATTTGACCGTGCATACTTTATATTTATTTCTTTAAATCCTGGTTTTCAAAAATCCGTTAGACAGCTTTGCGGAACATTCGGAGTTCGTCACTTTCCGGTAATTTTGGTTGAAGATGGCAGAAAATACCAAAAAAAATTTTTCGGACTCAGGATTTCAAGGAAGATTCTGGTTCAAATTTTGTTTCTCTAGCATCTTAGTTCATGAGAAACCCAAAACTTAACTCCGATTTTTTTCCAGCCATTTTTCGGCAATATAATATTCCATGGGGTTTTTAATACCCCCCTCTTTGCTTAGTTTCAAATGTTTGCCCTACTCTCTGGCCATCGCGTTGCTTAAAAATTTTAGCACAGCCTCAATTATTTATCTAGAGCCCTTGAAGGGTTTTTCCAAAAAAAACCTTGTAAAATTCCAGCATTGTTTGAGTGGGGTTTTGCCCGTGCATACTTTATATTTATTTTTTTAACATCATTGTTCAAAAATCCCTTTAGACTGCTTTTTTGCGGAACATTCGGAGTATCGCACCCCCCGGAAATTTTCGTTGAAGTGGCAAAAAATACCCCTTAAAAAATTTTTTTTTTTTTCGGATCAAAATGAAAGGAATTTTGGGTTAAATTTTTGTTTCTTAGCATGTTATTTGATATACTAAAAACTTAATTTCCAAATTTGTTTCCAGCCATTATTGGGCAATATAATTCCATGCTGGTTTTAAACTCAGCCCTATTTTTGCTTAGTTTCTAATTTATTGGCCATACTTCGGGCCCCCTCGCGTTGTTTCAAAATAGTCACAGCCCTCAAAATTAATTTGAATCTGAGCCTTGAGGGGGCTTTCCAATAGTTTAAACCTTGAAAAAAACCCAGCATTTTTTTGAGTGTGATTTGACCGTGCAACTTTTTAAATTTTTTTTTCTTTAACATCACTGTGTTCAAAAATCCCGTTAGACAGCTTTTTGCGGAACATTCGGGTACGTATTTCCGGTAATTTTCGGTTTAAAATGGCAGTAGAAAAAAAATTCAATTTTCGACTCGGGAAATATGAAGGAAATTCGGGGTTTCAAATTTTTTTTTTCTTGCATTTTTATTCATGATTTACTAAAACTTAACTCCAAATTTTGTTTCCAGCCATTATTCGGCAATAAAAATATTCCATGCGGGTTTTAATACTCAGCCCTACTTGCTTAGTTCTAATGTATTGGCCATACTCTCTGGCCACTCGCGTTGTTTACAAAATAGTCACAGCCTCAAAATTAATTTGAATCTAGAGCCCTGAGATGGGCTTTCCAATATTTTAAAAACCTTGTAAAACTCCAGCATTGATTTGAGGGGTGATTTGACCGTGCATACTTTATATTTATTTCTTTAACATCACTGTGTTCAAAAATCCCGTTAGACATGCGTTTGCGGAACATTCGGAGTATCGTCACTTTCGGTAATTTTCGGTATAAAGGTGGCAGAAGTACCCATAAAAATCAATTTTCGGACTCAGGAATATGAAGGAAGATTCGGGTTCAAATTTTTTTTCGTTGATTTGACCGGCTACTTTATTTTTTTTTTTAACATCATGTGTTCAAAATCCGTTAGAATCGTTTGCGAACATCGGAGTATCGTCACTTTCCGGTAATTTTCGGTTGAGTGGCAGAAGTAGCTATAAATAATCATTTCGACTCAGGAATAGATGGAGATTGTTCAATTGTTTCTCTGCATGCATCATGGTTATACTCAAACTTAACCCGATTTGTTGCCATTATTCGCAATAATCATGCTGGTTTTAACTCAGCCCTACTTGTTAGTTTTATGTAGGCCATACTCTTGCACTCCGTTGCTACAAAAAGCAAGCCTCAAAATTAATTTGATTAGAGCCTTGAGATGGCTTTCCAATGTTTAAACTTGTAAAACTCCAGCATGATTAGTTGATTACGGCATATTTTATTATTTCTTACTCATGTGTTCAAAAATCCCGTTGACAGCGTTTGGGAACATCGAGTTCGCACTTCGGTAATTGGTTAGTCAGAATAGCATAAAATCAATTTCGGATAGGAATATGCAGGAAGTCTGTTCAAATTTGTTTCTTAAGCTTAGTTCATGAGTTATACTCAACTTATCGAATTGTTCAGCCATTATTCGGCAAAAAAATTCATGTGGTTTAATACCATTTTTGCTTGTTCTATGTATTGGCCTACTCTTGGCCACTCGCGTTCACAATGTCACAGCCAAATTTTTAATCTAGACCTTGAGAGGGCTTTCAATGTTTTAAATTGAAAATCCAGCATGATTTGAGTGTGATTGACCGTGCATATTTATATTATTTCTTTAACATCACTGTGTTCAAAAATCCGTTAGCATCGTTTGCGGAACATTCGGAGTTCGTCACTTTCCGGTATTTTCGGTGATGGCAAAGTATATAAATAATCAATTTCGGATCAGGAATATGCATGGAAATTCTGATTCAATTTTGTTTCTCAGATGTTATTATAGTTATACTCAAACTTACTCCGAATTTGTTTCCACCATTATTCGGCAATTATATTCCATGTGGTTTTAATACTAGCCTACTTTGCTTATTTAATGTATTGGCCATACTTCTGGCCCTCGTTGCTACAAATAGTCACAGCCTCAATTAATTTAATTGAGCCTGAGATGGCTTTCATAGTTTAAACCTTGTAAAATCAGCATTTGGGTGATTTGACGTGCATATTTATTTATTTCTTTACATATGTGTAAAAATCCGTAGACATGCGTTTGCGAACATTCGGATTGTCACTTTCGGTATTTTCGGTATGGGTGCACAAGTACTTAAATAACAATTTTCGACTCAGGATAGCATGGAGATTTGTTAATTTTGTTTTCTTCATGCTAGTTCATGAGTTATACTCAAACTTAACTCCGAATTTGTTTCCAGCCATTATTCGATTTATTTCTGTGGTTTTAAATCACCCTACTTTGTAGTTTAAGTATTGGCCATACTCTGGCCACTCGTTGCTCACAATAGTACAGCCTCAAAATAATTGATTAGAGCCTGAGATGGGCTTTCCATATTTAACTTGTAACTCCAGATATGAGTGTGATTTGACCGTGCATACTTTATATTTATTTCTTAAACACTGTGTTCAAAAATCCGTTGAATCGTTGCGGACATCGGAGTATCGTCATTTCGGAATTTTCGGTTGAGTGGCAGAATAGCAAAACAATTTCGATCGGATATGCAGGAGATTTGTCAAATTTGTTTCTCTAGCTGTTATTATGAGTTATTCAAACTAATCCGAATTTGTTTCCAGCCATATTCGCAATATATATTCATGCGGTTTAATACGCCTTTTGCTTGTTTCAGTTGCCTACTCTCTGGCACCGCGTTGTACAAATAGTCAGCCTCAATTATTGGAATCTAGAGCCTGAGAGGCTTCCATTTTAAACCTTGTAAAATCCAGCATTATTTGAGTGTGATTTGACCGTGCAACTTTATATTATTTCTTTAACATACTGTGTTCAAAAATCCGTTAGAATGCGTTTGCGGAACATTGGAGTATCGTCATTTCGGTAATTTTCGGTATAATGCAAAAGTAAATCAATTTTCGACTAGGATATGCGAGATTGATTCAAATTTTGTTTTGCGCTTAGTTCTGAGTTATACCAAACTTAACTCCGAATTTGTTTCCAGCCATATTCGCAATATAATATTCCTGCTGGTTTTAATACCAGCCCTATTGCTTAGTTTCTATGTTTGGCTACTTCTGGCCACGTGCTCACAAAATAGTCAGCCTCAAAATTAATTTGATCTAGCCTGAGATGGGCTTTCCAATAGTTTAAACCTGTAAAACTCCAGATTATTGAGTGTTGACCGTGCATACTTTTATTTATTTCTTTAACATCACTGTCAAAAACCCGTTAGACATGCGTGGAACTTCGGAGTATCGTCACTTTCCGTAATTTCGTTGAGTGGGAATAGCATAAAATCATTTTCGACTCAGAATTGCAGGAAGATTCGTTCAAATTTTGTTTTCAGATGCTTAGTTTGAGTTTACAAAATTACTCCGAATTTGTTCACATTATCGGCAATTAAATTCCATGTGTTTTAATACTCAGCCCACTTTGCTTAGTTCTAAGTATTGGCCTACTCTCTGGCCACTGCGTTGTCACAAAATGTCACGCTCAAAATAATTTGAATCAGAGCCTGGTGGGCTTTCAATGTTAAATTGTAAAATCGCATTGTTGAGTGTGATTTGACGTGCATACTTATATTTATTTCTTTAAATACTGGTTCAAAAATCGTAGACATGCGTTTGCGAAATCGGAGTATGTCACTTCCGTAATTTTCGGTATAAGTGCGAATAGCATAAATCAATTTCGGACTGAATATGCGGAGATTGTTCAATTTTGTTTCTCTAGCTGTAGTTCATGATTATACTAAACTTACTCCGAATTTGTTTCAGCCATTATCGGAATAATATTCATTGTTTTAATACCGCCCTACTTTGTTAGTTCTAGTATTGCCATACTCTCTGGCCACTCGCGTTGCTCACAAAAAGTACAGCCTCAAATTAATTTGAATCTAGAGCCTGAGATGGGCTTTCCAATGTTTAAACTTGTAAAATCAGCTTAGAGTGTGATTTGACCGTGCATATTTAAATTTATTTCTTTAACTCACTGGTTCAAAACCGTTAGCAGCTTGCGGAACATTGGAGTATCGTCACTTCCGTAATTTTCGGTTAAGGTGGAGAAGTACTATAATAATCATTTTCGATAGATATGCATGGAAGATTTGATTCAAATTTTGTTTCTTAGATGTTAGTTCATGAGTTTACTCAAACTTACTCCGAATTTGTTTCAGCCATTATTCGCAATATATATTCATGCTGGTTTTATACTCCCACTTTGCTTAGTTTCTAATGTATTGGCACTTCTGGCACTCGCGTTGCTCAAAATATCACAGCTCAAAATTAATTGATTAGAGCTGGTGGCTTTCCAATAGTTTAAACCTTGTAAAACTCCAGCATTGTTTGAGTGTGATTGAGTGCATATTTATATTTATTCTTTACATCACTGTGTTCAAAAATCCGTAGAATGCGTTTGCGGACATCGGTATGTCACTTTCGGTATTTCGGTATGAAGGTGGCAGCAAGTGCTTAAATAATCAATTTTCGATAGGAATATGATGAAGATTCGTTCAAATTTTGTTTCTTGAGCTTATTCATGAGTTATCTCAATTAATCGATTGTTCCAGCCATTATCGGCAATATAATTTTCCAGTGGTTTTAATACCGCTACTTGCTTAGTTTCTATGTATTGGATACTTCTGGCACTCGCGTTGCACAAAAGTCACAGCCTCAAAATTGAATCTAGGCCCTGAGATGGGCTTTCCATAGTTTAAACCTTAAACTCCAGCTATTTGAGTGTGATTTGCCGTGCTACTTTATATTTATTTCTTTAACATCATGTGTTCAAAAATCCCGTTAGAATGCTTTGGGAAATTGGAGTAATCGTCACTTCCGTAATATAAATATTCCATGCTGGTTTATACTCAGCCCTACTTTTTAGTTTCTATGTTTTGAGCCATACTCGGCCATCGCGTTGTCACAAAAGTCAAGCTCAAATTAATTTGAATTAGAGCCCTTAGGGCTTTCCAAAGTTTAAACTTGTAAAATCCAGCACTTTTGTGTGATTTGACTGCAATTTTATTATTCTTTACTATGTGTTCAAAAATCCGTGACTGGTTTGCGGAACATTCGGAGTTCGTCACTTTCGGTAATTGGTCTGCGATGGCAGAAAATAGCATAAAATCAATTTTCGGACTCAGGAAAGAGGAAGATTGGTTCAATTTTGTTTCTTAGCTGTTGTTCATGTTTACTCAAACTTAACTCCGAATTGTTTCCACCATATTGGAATATAAATTCCAGTGGTTATACGCCTCTTGCTTAGTTTCTATGTATGGCCTATCTGGCCACGGTTGTAAAATGTACAGCTCAATTAATTGAATTAGAGCCTGAGATGGGCTTCAATGTTTAAACCTTAAAACCATGATTTGATGTGATTGACGGCATATTATTTTTTTCTTAACATCACTTGTAAATCCCGTTAGACACTTTGCGGAACATTCGGAGTATCGTCACTTTCGGTAATTCGGTTGAGTGGCAGAATAGCTAAATCAATTTTCGGACTCAGGAATATGCATGGAAATTCGTTCAATTTGTTTTTAGCATGCTTAGTTTCATGAGTTTCAAATTAACTCGATTTGTTTCCAGCCATTATTCGGCAATATAAATCATGCTGGTTTTATACGCTCTTTGTTAGTTATGTATTGGCCTACTCTCTGCTCGGTTGCTACAATAGTACGCCATTATTGATCTAGAGCCTGAGAGGTTCCAAAGTTTAAACCTGTAAAATCCAGATTATTTGAGTGTGATTTGACCGTGCATATTTATATTTATTCTTAACTCACTGTGTTCAAAAATCCCGTTAGACATGCGTTTGCGAACATTGGTATCGTCACTTCGTAATTTCGTTGAGTGGCAGAATAGATAAAATCAATTTCGATAGGATATGCAGGAGTTCTGTTCAATTTTGTTCTTAGCATGCTTAGTTCAGAGTTTACTAAACTTAACCCGAATTTGTTTCCAGCATTATCGGCAATATAATTCATGCTGGTTAATACGCCTCTTTGTTAGTTTTATGTATTGGCCTCTCTCTGGCACTCGCGTTGTACAAATAGTCAAGCTAATTATTTGAATCTAGAGCCTTGAGAGGGTTTCCAATGTTTAACCTTGTAATCAGTTGATGAGTGTGATTTGACCGTGCATATTTATATTTATTTTTAACATCACTGTGTTCAAAAATCCCGTTAGACATGCGTTTGCGAAATTCGAGTACGTCATTCGGTATTTTCGTTGAGTGCAGAATAGCATAAAATCATTTTCGGACCAGGAAATGCAGGAAGATTTGTCAAATTTTGTTCTTACATGCTTGTTCAGAGTTTACTCAAACTTAACTGAATTTTCCAGCCATTATTCGGCATATAATTTCCATGCTGGTTTAATACTGCCTCTTTGCTTAGTTTCTATGTATTGGCCTACTTCTGGCACTCGTGCTCACAAATGTCACAGCTAATTATTTGAATTGAGCTTGAGAGGCTTTCATGTTAAACCTGTAAAACCAGATGATTTGAGGTGATTTGACGTGAACTTATATTTATTTCTTTAACATACTGTGTTCAAAATCCGTTAGACATGGTTTGCGGAACATTCGATATCGCATTCGTAATTTTCGGTATGAGGTGGCAGCAATAGCTTAAATAATCAATTTTGACTCAGGAATATGCATGAGATTGATTAATTTTGTTTCTCTAGCTGCTTAGTATGGTTTACTCAACTTAACTCCGAATGTTTCAGCATATTCGCAATATAAATTCCATGCTGGTTTTATATCAGCCTATTTGCTTAGTTTTATGTTTGGCCATACTCTTGGCACTCGCGTGCTCACAAATAGTACACCTCAATTAATTTGAATCTAGAGCCTGAGAGGGCTTTCAAGTTTAAACTTGTAAAACCCAGCATTATTTGGTGTGATTTGACCGTGATACTTTATATTTATTTCTTTACATCACTGTGTTCAAATCCGTTAGACATGCGTTGCGGAACATGGAGTATCTCACTTTCCGATTTCGGTGAGTGGCAGAATGCATAAATCAATTTTCGGACTCAGAATATGCATGGAAGTTTGTTCAATTTGTTTCTCAGCATGTTAGTCATGAGTTATACTCAAACTTAACTCGATTGTTCAGCCATTATTCGGCAATATAATATTCCATCTGTTTTAATACTCAGCCTACTTTGTTATTTCTAATGTATTGGCTACTCCTGCATCGCGTTGCTCCAAATAGTCACAGCTCAAAATTAATTTGAATTAGGCTGAGATGGGTTTCCAATAGTTTAAACCTTTAACTCCAGCTTATTTGAGTGTGATTTGACCGTGTATTTATAACATCACTGTGTTCAAAAACCCGTTAGACAGGTTTGCGGAACATTCGAGTATCGTCACTTTCGTAATTTTCGGTATGAAGGTGGCAGCAAGTAGTATAATAATCAATTTGATCGGGATATGCAGGAAGATTCTGTTCAAATTTGTTTCTCTAGCATGCTTAGTTCTGAGTATACTCAAACTTAACTCCGAATTTTTCCAGCCATTATTCGGCAATAAATATTCCATGCTGTTTTAATACTCACCTACTTTGCTTAGTTTCTAATGTATTGGCCATATCTCTGCCACTGTTGCTCACAAAATAGTCACAGCTCAAAATTAATTGAATAGGCCTGAGATGGGCTTTCCAATAGTTTAAACCTTGTAAAACTCCAGCATTATTTGAGTGTGATTTGACCGTGCATCTTATATTTTATTTCTTTACATCCGTGTCAAAAATCCCGTTAGACATGGTTTGCGGAAATTGGGGTATCGTCACTTCGGTAATTTTCGTTGAGTGGCAGAATAGATAAAATCAATTTTCACCAGGAATATGCATGGAAGATCTGTTCAAATTTTGTTCTCTAGCATGCTTAGTTCATAGTTATACTCAAATTAACTCGAATTTGTTTCAGCCATTATTCGGCAATAAATATTCCATGTGGTTTTAATACGCCTTTGCTTAGTTTCTATGTATTGGCCTACCTCTGGCCCTGCGTTGCTACAAATAGTCACAGCCTCAAAATTATTTGAATCTAGAGCCCTGAGAGGGCTTTCCAATGTTTAAACTTGAAAATCAGCATTGATTGAGTGTGATTGACCGTGCATACTTTATATTATTTCTTTAACATCACTGTGTTCAAAAATCCGTTAGACATGGTTTCGAACATTGGAGTATCGTCACTTTCGTAATTTTCGTTGAAGTGGCAGCAAGTAGCAAAAAATCATTTCGACTCAGGAATATGCTGGAAGATTCTGATTCAAATTTGTTTCTCTAGCATGTTAGTTCATGATTATCTCAAACTAATGAATTTGTTTCCAGCATTTTCGGCAATATAATATTCAGTGTTTTAATACTCATTACTTTGCTTAGTTTCTATGTATGGCCATACTCTGGCCACTCGCTTGCTCACAAAATAGTCACAGCTCAAATTATTGAATCTAGAGCCTGAGATGGGCTTTCCAATAGTTTAACCTTGTAAATCCACATTGATTTATGTATTTGACTGCATCTTTATATTTTTTCTTTAACATCATTTGTCAAAAATCCCGTTAGAATGCGTTGCGGACATTCGGAGTATCGTACTTCGTAATTTTCGGTGAAGGGGCAATAGCAAAAATCAATTTCGATCAGGAATATGCAGAAATTCTGTTCAATTTTGTTTCTTAGCATGTTAGTTCATGAGTTATACTCAAACTTAATCCGAATTTGTTTCCAGCCATTATTCGGCAATATAATATTCCATGCTGGTTTTAATACTCAGCCTACTTGCTAGTTTTAATGTATGGCCATCTCTGGCCACTCGCGTTGCTCACAAAATAGTCCAGCCTCAAATTAATTTGAATCTAGAGCCCTTGAGAGGGCTTTCATAGTTTAAACTTGTAAATCCAGATTATTTGAGTGTGATTACGGCATACTTTATTATTCTTTACATCCTGTGTTCAAAAACCCCGTTAGAATGCGTTGCGAAATTGGGTATGTCACTTCGGTATTTTGTTGAGTCAGCAAGTAGCTAAAAATCAATTTCGATCAGAATATGCATGGAAGATTCTGTTTCAAATTTGTTTCTACATCTTATTCATGGTTATATCAAACTAACTCGAATTGTTTCCAGCATTTTCGCAATATAATATTCCATCTGGTTTAAACTAGCCCTACTTTGCTTTTTAATGATTGGCCATACTCTTGGCCACTCGCGTTGCTCACAAAATTACAGCCAAAATTAATTTGAATCTAGGCCCTGAGATGGGCTTTCAATAGTTTAACCTTGTAAAACTCAGCTTGATTGATGATTTGAGTCATACTTTATATTTATTCTTTAACATCACTGTGTTCAAAATCCCGTTAGAATGGTTTGCGAACTTCGAGTATCGTCACTTTCCGGTAATTTTCGTGAGTGGCGCAATAGCATAAAATCAATTTTCGACTCAGGAAATGCAGGAAATTGTTCAAATTTTGTTTCTCTAGTGCTTAGTTCATGAGTTACTCAACTAACTCGAATTTGTTCCAGCCATATTCGGCAATATAATATTCCATGCTGGTTTAATAACCTACTTTGCTTAGTTTTAATGTTTGGCCATATCTCTGGCCACTCGCTTTGCTACAAAAGTCACAGCCTCAAAATTAATTTGAATCTAGAGCCTGAATGGTTTCCAATTTTAAACTTGTAAAATCCAGCATTGATTTGAGTGTGATTTGACGGCATACTTTATATTTATTTCTTAACATCCTGTGTCAAAATCCGTTAGACATGCTTTGCGGAACATTCGAGTATCTACTTTCCGTAATTTTCGTATGGTGGAGCAATAGCTATAAAAATCAATTTTCGATCAGGAATTCAGGAAGATTCTGATTCAATTTTGTTTTCTGCATGCTTAGTTCATGAGTATACTCAAACTTAACTCGAATTTGTTTCAGCATATCGGCAATATAATATTCCTGCTGGTTTTATACTCAGCCCTACTTTGCTTAGTTTCTATGTATTGGCCATACTTCTGGCATGCGTTGCTCACAAATAGTCACAGCCTAAAATTAATTTGAATTAGAGCCGAGATGGCTTTCCAATAGTTTAAACCTGTAAAACTCCAGCTATTTGAGGTGATTTGGTCTAAAAATCTTAGTCAATTATTAACTAACATGATGTTTCCATTATGAATAATTCATGTGGTTTTATCGCCTACTTTTTTATTTTAATGTTTGCCCACCTGACTCGCGTTGCACAATTGTACGCCATTTAATTACCTTGAGAGGCAGAAAATGAAAATCAATGATTTAGTGGATTGACGGAATCTTAATTTTTTCTTACATCTGTGTTCAATTTACCACTTAACTCGAGTTCGCATTTCGGAAATTTTCTCTGTTTAAAAGCCTATCTTTGACTCAAATATAAATTCTTTAAATTGTTTTCGCACTATTCTGGATCCCTTCTACAATTTTTCCAGCCATTATTTAATAACCTGCTGGTTTTAATATAACTTGAAAATTCAATTATTGATTTTGACCGGTCTTAATATACCTAAATCATTGATCAAACCTGAATGGGTTCAAATTTAACTGTAAACTCCGCTTATTTGTGTATGAGTGCACAATTACTAACATCATGTCAAAATCCCTAGAATGTTGGGAATTGGTATACTTGATATTTTGGTTAAGGAAAATACCGAATTTTTCCATGAATATAAAATCTGGTTTAATTGCTCTGCTTTTTTATGATATCAACTTCTCGATGGTTTCCACAATGCAACTAAATTATTGTTAACCAGAGTTTCTAGTTTAATTTTGCACTCTCTGATGGTTGTACATATACATTAATTTTTAATCAGGTTAACCTTTAAGTTTCGAAATCGATGATGGTATTTCCGGATCTTATAATATCAAAACGAAAAACCCTTTGATCGTTGCGGAAATTCGGGTTCATTTGTATTTTGTTAGTCAGAAATCATAATCAATTTTGTCAGATATCGGAAATTTTCATTGTTTTTCTAGCGCTATTCTAGTTTTCTAATTCTCCATTTGCCACCTTTCCAATATAATCATTGTTTTATACTAACCTTGAGTTTCAATGTACTGAACCCGCATGGTTGTATGCCGCACTAAAATTATTTTTAACCTGTGGTTTCAAAGTTTAACTTGTACACATTTGAGTGTATGACTCTATTTTTATAATTCAAATACTGTCAAAATCTTAGACAGGTTGCGGAAATTCGGTTCAAATTTGTTTTTCGTTAAGGGAGATACTAAACTAATCAATTTTCGGCTCGGAATAATAATTCTGATTAAATTTTCCTACTGCTTAGTTTCTATTATCCTACTCGTTGCCACCTTTTCCAAAATATTCCAGCTATTTTAATCTGACCCTATGGTTTTCAATGTTTTCCAAAACTCCACTGTTTGTATTGCGCTCATTATTTAATTACTTAACTCATGTTAAAACCGTAAACAGCTTTGATGATTACGTCATATTTTAAATTTATTTCTTAAAACTGTGTAAAACCTTAAATCGTTTCGGAACATGGAGATTCGTATTCGGTAATTTTTGTTTAGTGCAGAATACTAATACCAATTTTTCGCCAATATCGAATTTATTCAATTTGTTTTAGCAGCTTTTCTAGTTTTATATTAACTCCATTTGCCAGCTTTCCAAATAATACCAATTTTAATAAGCCCTTTAGAAGATTGGCTTCCATGTTTAAATGTAACCTCAAATTATTGATTCCTAACTTAATCTTTCCATGTTAAAACCTTTAAATCGCTTTGGAAATTGGACGTCACTTTTATTTCTTAATGTGCAAAATCCGTTAAAATTTTCGGAACTCGGATATCGATTCGGTAATTTTCGTTCATGAAAAGAATCAATAGAATTGTCAGCATATTCGAATTAATTCTGTTTTATACTCCTACTGTTGTTTCAGATATTGGCCATTTCCATGCTGTTAATAACACCCTAATTATTTATTAACTCAACCTTAATGTTAAATATCCAGCTTATTATTGAATTTGACCTGATTTTTATTTTAACACAGTAAATCCTTAGTTTGGAATTGGCCTATTTTAACATGTGAAAATAGCAAAATTTCGACAGAATATTAGGAAGATTCCTTTCAATTTTCGTTTCAATGTAAAACTACTAATCCGAATTTTTCGCTATTGCCAGAAATATTCAATGTTTTACAGCCACTTTGTGTTCAATATCCATTCACCGTTTTCAATAATCATATTTAATCTAGCCTGATGTTTTAGGAACTTAAACTCAGATTTGAGATTGCAGATAATTAATTATATACTCCTGGTTAAAATCATGAAGTTTGGAATTGATGTCACTTTATTTTGTCTATAGAGAAAAACCTAAATAATTTCGACTGGTTAAAAGGGTAATTTTTTCGCATAGATAATAATTATCGATTTTAATATTCATTAATTTTCATGTTTAATACCACCTACTTTGCCATTCTTTTTCCACCTGTCGGGCAATAGAGAAAATAGTTAACTAGACATTGTATTTCAATTTAACTTAAATAGTTGTTATGTATCTTAATTAATTTAATCAGGCAAATCCTTTCATGTTTAACTTGAACCCTTATTTGGTTGTTTGACGGAAATAATTACTTAAATCATTTTCACCTAGGAATTGGAAATTCGGTTCATTTCTAATTTGGTTAGATCAAAATTACTAATTTTCGCCATATTGCAATAAATTTTGTTTATTCCCTATGCTTAGTTCAGTTATCCTAACTCCGGTTTGTTTCACATTATCGGCCTAAATATTTTGTTAACCCAGCCTTCAGTTTCTTTATATGCCCTTTGGATGGTTGTTATAGTCACACTAATTTTTTAATCAGTTAAACCTTCATGTTTAACTTGAATCACTTGATTTGGTGAGAGTGCAATATATTATTTTTATCAGTAAAGAGAATCGTTTCAAATTGATCTCACTCGTAATTCGGTATATCACAAACTTAATAATATTTCGCTCAATTGCATTAAATTCATCGTTTTTTCCTATGCTTAGTTTCTAGTTTCCAACTTACTCCGTTTGTTCAATTAGCAATAAATTATTGTTTATACCCTACTGGCTATTCAATAATTGAACTCCGCATGTTGTATATGTCAACTAATTTATTTTAATCTGGCAAAATCTTCATGGTTTCGAAATCCAGCTATTTGGTATTTCGTATTAATACAAATACTGTAAAAATTTTCCGACAGGTTGCATAGAATTTAAATTTTCTCCGTATTCTGATTTAAACAATGTTATCATTTTCGGAATAAATATCGAGTTTTATTCATTTTGTTTTATATTTATTGTATTCACACTCCGTTGTTAAAGCAATCCAATATAATATTCATCTGGTTTAAGCCTTCTTGTTAAACTTGTATGCTATTTGGACCGCTCTTAATATTCCCCTTAAATATTGTATAACCTTAGACGGTTTCCAATGTATACTTGTAATTCGTTGATTTGGGTTTTGGACCTGCAACTAATTTTTCTTAAATATGTGTTCAAATGTTAACATGTTCACTTCAGTATCTCACTTTCCGGAATTTGTTAAGCAATGCATAATAATATTCGCTGGTATAAACCGTCATTTGTTTCTAATGTTGCATTTCTCACTACTCCGTTGTTCAATTCGCAAATAATTTAATCTGGTTTAATGCCTTTCCTAGTTTAATTGTAACTCCTTGATGGTTATAAATATACACTTAATTATTTTAATCTAACCCTTAGACGGCTTCAATTAACGTCATTCCGAATTTTGGTTGATGAGTGCATACTTAATTTATTTCACATATTGTCAAAATCGTTAAATTTTTCACATGGTAGTCACTGTATTTCCTAATCGAATGTTAAACATTTTCGGAATATATTCCTGGTTTGATCTCAATTTTTCTCTAGTCTTATATTGTTACCCCAAACTCCGTTGTTCATTATCGCAAATATATTATCAGGTTATACTCCCTCTTGTTATTTAAAATTGGCATTTTGGTGCGTGCTACAAATATAACCTAAATATTTTCAACCCGTTAAGGTTTCAAATTGTAACTCCAGCTTATTTGTTATTGGAGTATCTTAAATTTTTATCAATATGTAAAATCCCGTTAAATTTTTCGACATCTATCGTATTTCCAATATTCGATTGTTCAGAATATCGAAATAATTTCCAGGATATCAGATTCTGTTATTTGTTTTTAGCTGTTATTAAAACTCCTTTAACTGAATTTGTTCAGCCATATCGCAATATAATTTGTTGAGGTTGAATGGCCTTCATAGTTTAAATTTTACCCATTTGAGTGTATTGATCAATTTTTTTTAACTAGTTTCAAATGTTAATATCGATTCGAATTCGCTTTATTTTCGGTCTAAATCATCCAAAATAATTTCGTTGGAATATGGATTCCTGTTCAAAAATTTTCCTCTTAGTTTGAGTTAACCAAATCGATTTTTTACGAATTTTCATTTGTTTTCGCTATTTATTTTTTTCCAATTTTGCACCGTAAAATTTTTCCTTTTAAATTGTTTGTTTTTCCAATTTTTCCGATTTTAAATTGGGGAAAATTTTTTATTTCCAAATGGTGTCAATTTTGCCTGCAATTGAGTTTTCTATTTTTTAAAAACCCTAAAATTTTTGGGTTTTACGGTTCTTGTAATTTTTCAGGTATTAGAATTCAAATTTCGGGTTAATTTGGTTTTTAAATTTTTTATTTATTTGGTTATTCCCTTCTTTTTTTTTAATTCGATTAAATTTTTTTTTAACTTGATTGTTTTTGGTTTTTGGTTTTTTAAAATTTACTAACTAAAGGCGGTTTGGAAATTGAATTTTCGATTGGTTATTTAAATTCTAAATATCCTTGTTAAAATTTTGGATTTTTAAATTGGTTTTACGTATTTGGTTTATAATTCCATTTTACTTTTAAATACCCCAAATTTTAATTTTTCCCTTTTTATTTGTTTAAAAAACCGATTTCATTTTGCTAATTTATCTTTTAAAGTTTTCAAATTTAATTTAACCGTTTTAAAATTTCCCCTTTTATTTTTAAAAGGGGGGCCCCTTAAAACTTGGAAACGAATTTTTTTTTGTCTAATTTCAAACATGTTTTAAAATTGGAATTTTTTTTTGGCATTTC
>JASTWB010000322.1:0-23444 GCA_032158295.1 Pycnopodia helianthoides | reverse complement strand
ATTTGCAAGGTTTGCTACGGTTTTAAAAAAAATTTTTTAAAATTTCATCTGAATTTTTTTTTGTTTTTTTTCTTTTTTGTTTGTTGTACCAACCAAAAATTTTACTGTTTGCATTTTGATATGAGTCAGTTTTTTATCATGGTATTGGTTTCCCCCTTTAGACAATAGTGACAATCCGGGCCCTTTAATTCTCATTCATAAACAGCAAGATTAATCAACAAAATATTGTGCAACTTTGTAAATAAAGATAGGGGGGGGGTTTTAAAAACCCAAAAGACCTTTTTACAAGCTCTCGGGGTTAAAACAAAACGAAATCTTATTTTAAAGTTAAGAGCACCGACTCGCTGTAAATCAAGCCACTAAAACTATGGTTGTACGTGGGCCCATATTATTTTGGTTTGGGGCAGGGACATCAATTGGGCGTATTCGCCTAACCAACCACCCCCCCCCTCCATTTTTGGTTATTCATATTGGACTTCAAACTGATGTTTGGCAGAGAACTTTGAAGACTCACAATTTCACCGTCATTATTTAAACGAGCTCAAGGCATGAGAAATCTGACTCGAGACATGAATCTCTCCAGTGTCCGATTGCCCCAAAGACAAAAACAAATCTCTGGGTCTGATTCTCGGGCAGATTTAACAAAGGTTCTTTAAACTGAAACGAAAAAGAGAAAGAAAACAAATGTACTTGTCGGCGAATTAATATTGGACAAACCCATTCAAACCCTTAGTTGAATCCTAAAAAAGAAAAACCTATTTTTTTCTGTTTCCATTCGACATTACTTTCTGTATATAATGATTGCGGTGCCTGCTCCTATTACTGACCTGGGCCCAATCTAATGGCTCTGCTTACTGCCGAATTCTGCGCTCGCAATCACAATTTTTTGCTTACAGGACAAGCGCCGAATTTCTGCTGTGTAAGCGAAGATTGCCTAGTAACGTGTAGTACGCACGCGCAAAAGCACAAACTCCCTGCTAAGCGCGTAATTCCCTTCTTCCGTAAGCGCTTATTCTTTGCTTACGGTAAGCAGAGCCATGAAATCGGGCCCTGGTTATTTGGCACCCTTCGTGGTCTAGTGGGAAAACTTTTGCACTTAAAATTAATGATTGGGTTGTTGTTTCGAATCCTACCCGAATAGTATACATGTGGATTGTTTTTTTTCCGAAATCAGAAAAGCATTGATTATGCAGTACTTATCACAAATCGGTGCAGAGTATTTTTCAACAAGGGTTTTGTATTGTTTTCTTAATCACGGTACTTAATCACGGTTTTTGGGGTGTTTTTTTAACGACAGTACTAAGGCCAAAGAAGAGACTGTGAGGAAAATGAGTCGGGTGCATTAGTTATAGCGTTAGAACCAGTTACTTTTTAATTGTATTGCCTACAGGAACACGACAACAATGAGGACTATGAGGTCGATGCCCAGAAGGAAAATTGACGTTTTCTATTAATGTGCTCAAGGAATATTTTGGTAAGTTTAAAAGATCAACATTTTAAGCGATTCCTAAACCCCGAGGCATTAATTTCTAGTTAAAAACCTGGTATGCACCAATGTACCATCGTATCTGCTATACGTTTCTTGTATTTTAGAGACCTCCACCACTTGATCACCTGTTCATGTATTTGACATAAGTGGAAATAAAACTGATTGATTGATTGATTAATTGGGTGACGTTTTTTAATATGATTTTTCCCCGCTGGAAGCTTGACCTTTGGTTCAGTGATAATAAGTTTTGTGTTCTCCCTTTTTGTATCACCATTTTCTAGACTGAAATTTGATATTCAGATTTCAATTAATAACCAGCATATGGCTTATCACCCAGCCTATAGTAGTTTGCTATAGTAGGGCAGAATACTTTCTTGCGTGGTCTATGATTCACATTCCATTGGTCAAACGACCGTCCCATAATGCGTCTGACTTTTTCCGCCTCATAACAATTAAAATGGGCCTTGGAAAGCACCAACGTAGTGGCTCGGTCCATTAAGGCGCTGGTACTATCTCAGAATTCTTAACCGGGTGGCCACCGGTTCTGGGTTCGATCACCGGCTCTCCTCAATATTACGAAACAAGGCTGTTGTCCTCTAGAGCCTTGATCACGACAAGTTTCCATCACCAAGTCGAGGCTGAGAGGGAACAATCTGCCCCTGAGAGGGGCTTACAATGAGTCCGGGCAGGTTGAAGCCCCCCCCCCACTCCTCAACAACGTGATAACATCTCACTGTTTACTTTTATAATTGTCAATACATCAACAGGACGACAATGAACAAACTAGTTGACGAACAATCGAACCTAACAATTACAAAAAATAACCAGGGGAAAATACATACACTCGTTAGTTTGTGTGCACACATTTTTTATCGCGCTGTTGTTCATCTGATTAAAACGCTGCTCTAACAAATCTTTGTGAACAAAACCGACTCATCAACTTATGATTATTGTAGCATTTTCAGAAGAGCAGTGGGAAACTAGCATCCTAGACTGCAGCCGGCAAAATCATTAACACGGCGTTGACAACATTGCAACATTTTAGGCCTGAATAGTTCTGATGAGAACTCCGTTACAAAATCGTGACCGTTAAATTGGCATAGCGCCCTCGCTCGGCTCTGTTTCCCTCTCGTTAGCCATTGTTCTTTTCAGCTAATAGTGCGTGCCAGAAGTTCGACGGAATCCCACAAGGACCAATGTGATGTTGAATTGAAATCATAATTTGTTTACGATTTGCAGAACCGACGATACATAAGATGGTTTCTAACGTGTATTGATATCAGTTCAAACGAGCCTCAAGCTCATTATTTTTAGGAAATTTGACCAAGTTTATCTTAGACAAATTAAATAGATACTATAGGGCAAACTCATAAGCTGTGCATAATAATATGTACATTTAGTAGCATCGAAGGGCCGAGCATAAAAAAAACCTTTGACTTGGCACCTAATACAGAAAGTAATAACTGCAATAATGAAGGGGAGAAAACATAAACGGACACTATTGTGTGTGTACATTGTTACAGAACTGTTGTTATGGCCATCGTGCACGCTGCCCCTCCGCAAATTCTTATAATATTTATTTACTTCAAATTTGTTCAACAAACCTGTTCATCAACGTATGGTTATTTTAGCATTTTCTTAGGAGCAGAAACTTATCTTGAGGGGGAAACTGCATCCTAGACTATGACCACCAAAGTCTGAACCGTCACACTGACAGCTTTACACAAAGGCAGGCCTGTTTATTATGAAATCCTTTGGGGGGGTTCGTATTGAAAGCATGACCATTAAGTTGGCATAGCGCCCTCGTTCGGCTTTGTTTACCCGACTTTTGCCATTGTTCGTGAAGATGACAAAACCAATAAGATTTTGAATTAAACATTTTTTTTTTTTTTACAGAACTAATGATGCATGTCCATACCGTGTAACAATTGTCAGTTTATAGTTTACAAAAAAAGAAGAAAACACATTGTGCTTACAGCAGAGTGAGTTATGGGGTATGTAAGCGCAGAACCTAAAGACATTTTTTAAATCATAACATTTAAACTGATAATTTTTAATATCAGAAGTCTGGATTTCGAATGGGGGACCGATTATCTTGAAGAGGTTCATTTTCCCTTTAGACGTACCGACAATCCAGGCCTTACTCACGGTCAAGAAAATGGTGTTCGCTAAATTGTGAATGAAAAAATAGACCCTTCGGATAGATTGCAATTAGTACCACCATTTTGTTTTCCTCCCATACGGCGAACTGTGAATAAATTTATCCTGATAGCGCCCTCTTTTGAATCAACCTCAGCCCATGTTGTTAATTTCCGATCCTGGGGATTTCCCTTGACGACACTGGCTCCTTGTTCATTTACGCCCACATGATATCCGTGATGTGATGAATGGTGGAGGTTGTTGCAATTAAATCCAGCTCTGCCGCCCTCTTCCGGCTTGACAGGGGACCAGTCTACTGTTGGATCCGGAACCTTCGCTCGGCCCCAGCGGCCTATCCAGGACCGCTGGGATGGGCTAATCAGCTTGCACAGATTCTTGTTCAGGAAGTACGTCATGCGTGCAGTGCTTGCACTGTGAGTGTGATGCATGATGGGACTGAGCATTAACGTTAACGATACGTTTGCCCATCCCAGCGCCTTTGGTTTTAAGGCAAGGCGCTGGGGACGAGCGAATCCGGAACCCTGCCTCCCTACTTGTCATGCTGGTTACACACATTACCAACCTCGTCCCCATGGTTTACTTTATTTCCAACCATGTTTACAATAGCGGTCAACCTCGTACTATTCAACACACCCTGGGGACGAGGTTGAAACATAACACATGTATAATAAACGAGTCCACACGAAGTTGCCGTGCAGTGTCACAGTGACAGAAGAGACTGCCAGTGACACTGACACTGACAGTGACGCTTCAATTTCAAATGTGTGGTATGTACATATTTATTTTTGTTTTAACGTAATGTTTCTTGTCTCTCTTTGTGTTTAGCATTTGGGTTATATGTACATTGTTAGAATTTAACACACAGGGTGCACTAGGCGAGCCCTGGCCTGTGGTCGAGATGTCAGTGTTCGTTGCACTGCACACCGACGTCCTGGGTATAATAAAGCCTCGGAAATACAATGCGAACAAATTAAAATGTCCGTATCATGCCACCAGCTTATTTACGTTTGTTTTTGTATTTTTCCCCCTTTTTTTTACTCTTGAGGATGTATTTAATCGATTAGGGTGGGTTTCAAAATTGTAAAAATATAATAAATATTCTTCATAGGGAGGGGACCGGTTTATATAAAAAATTATTTTGCGTAAATCCAAATATTTTTGTGGGAAAAATAAAATTGTGCTTATTGGGAATAATCTCTTCTTCTCTATTTCTCTCCCCTCTCCATGTATCTACCTGTACCTTATTTGCTGGTAGGAATGGAACGTTAGTAATCAATCAAATAATGCAATGACGTCCTTACCGAGATTCAAATCTGTACAGAGAGAACAATTTATTATACACAAGAGAGCATAGCCTTAACCCACACGGCTATGAGGTGTTGACACAAGATTGGTTTGTTTGTCCTACATATTTTTCCCATAACTTGGTTTACTAAAGGTCATAATGAATATGTAATTTTGATGAATATTAAAATCAGCTGTGATTGTCCAATGCTTTGCATAAACTGAATATTCATAACTTTATGAATGACAAACTGCTTGACATGTCAGTCATGTGAAACGGTTGTTTGGATTATTTCATTAGATTGAGTTATAGGGAAGTTCAACAGAAGACTCAACTACCAGCTCTACCGACCGCTTCGGTTTCTGGCTGGCCAAATACATGTGGCACTGCCAAAAATACATCCACGGATCATTTTGAGCAACTCCTCAGTGACATCTTGCTGTTGTATAAACCACCCAAACAATTTTGAACTAGACTGTCTCCGACAATTCTAACCGACTTCCCCCAAAGGCTCTGTTGAACAGAAAGCCACCCAATAAATCAAAAGACAGAACAATAAATAACAAACATCCATTACCATTTATTCAATCAAACAATTGTTTTATTGATATAACCCTAACCCAACCCCAACCTGAATCCCAACCCTAACCCCAATCCCAACCCCAACCCTTACCCTTTACCCTATAACCCCAACCCTTCTTAATAAAAACCCATAAAATATCAGTATTCCTATAGCATTTTCCTTTTTAATAAAAACACCTGGTGGCCTCAAGTACAAAGTATCACCAATCATCTCTTATGATTATGAAATTTAGCAGTTTTAACAGATCAGTGTATTGTTAAACAAAACCATCACGGCAATTTATATTATGATTTACGGACGTTCTAACTTCCCTCCTAGACATCATCTTTTTTGTTTTTCTAAATCAAACAGTCCGAGCAATGTTTCCAATGCGCATGAACGATGACCGACTGATTGGAGTATTGCACAACTTACACAGACACACACACAGCAAATGACAACAACATGGCGTTTATTTTCATCTCGCTGCAAGGTGATTTGACTTGCGATTTTGAAACATTTTTTTATACCTTTAGAATTGTTAAATTCTGCCCTTTCTGAACTTTCGTTGTTAATATCATGTACCAATTGCCTGTGTGACTATATGTGCACGCGCCCGACATGCACAGCAACCCCCTACCATCACAGAAACAACAAAATTCCAACTAATATTTTAAAATATTTTTACCTGGTTTAAGAACCTGAAATTTTTGTCTACATAGTCTTCATGTCCATAACTGTACTTTTGACGGGTCCAGAATTACAAATATATCTACAGGTGACATTAAAAGTTAAAAATCCACACTTCAGTTGTGAACATCTTGTACCCATTGATGTGTGAGCTTGTGTGCACACAGGCGAATCTGCGTAGCAACTCTTATTGACTTTAAAATAAACTGAAGCAAAACATTCGATTAGTGTTAGTTTGGTATCAATACTGCAGTATTTTGTTAGTGAATGTGTCAATGGTGATATTACTCAGAATTATTGTAAATAATCGATCCCAACACATATTGAGCTTGAAGCACGAACATTTGTGATGAACTTGCTAGGAATATTGTGGGCATACCTCCATCAGGTATAAGTATGAATATATTTTCTTAGAACTTTGTTTACAATGGTACAGGATCTAAAAACTCTGGACTCTGTCAGGTTGTACATGTATGCAACGGAGTTTAAAATTTAAACTTTAAAGGAACATTACAAAATTGTTAAGACAAAAAATTGTAAAATATACTTTTTGATCACAGATTTACATAAAACTTACACGGTCTAATGATGATGATAGTAGAAAACAACCCTTGAAATATTTCTGTCTGAAATGCCATATTTGATGAGAAATGAATAAACTAATTTTCCGATTGGAGTTTATCGTTCAGTGAGCGTTTTATTCATTTGTTGAATCTATATGATTTCATACAAATGTGTAATCGGTTTTTCACTATTTTCTCGTGACCCAGATATCCGATCGATCTCAAACTTCTACAGGTTTGTCAGTTTATGTATATGGTGTATTACATAAAGTGCTTACACTGCCAGCAACTGTTTTGTTAGCAAAAACCAATTCTGTAATGTTCCTTTAAATGCAAATATTATGTTATGAACATGACTTTTATACCCTGGACTCCGTTTTTACATGTAAAAGTCTCAAAGTTGTTTACAGTAAAGGGGAAATTATCCATTGACTCCTAAACTTTTATCCTCTGCTCATTTTGAATGGGGAGTCTCAAGGCCCGCCGAGTTATTCTCCCTTCAAATATAAACACCCCTACACCTGTGGACATTTCCTACTCAAAATCAGCATTTGCTAACTCAATGTTAGCATTCAGTGTGCACAAAACATGTTCAGCTGATGCAAGAATTGCTGGATGAAAGCATTCCTTATTGACTCAAGCTCTCATAAATATCCTGAGTAATTACATGGATGTTTACATTTTGGGGGAAAATGGGTACCAATAATCAAATCATTGTAAATTAAGTCATAATTTATTCTGATAGACCTGAAGGTTTATTTTCTTCTTGATAATCCACTTAGCTGGTTAGTTTGGTTCACTTTGATCTGTGATCTGTTGAATTATTGCAGAGTGATACTCCAGATCTCATACTGGTATCAAGTCTGAATTTGACCTCCAGACTCAGAATGCTCATTACACATTGGTATGAGAGTAAATTAAAACTAGTGTTTAAACACAAGATATACTAGTTTGATGTTTCAACAACGTTCTTATATTTAACAAACACTCTGATAAAAACATGTCTTCAGTGTTGTAGGTCTACATAGGGCAAATTGAGTGCCGGCTGATTTTTTCTAGATCATTTGTAAACATGGTAAAATCATACATCTAGGCAGCTCTACGCTGTGTAGCTGTAGGTTCCGAGAAGTCTTGATTTCCGAGGAGCTGTGTGCGTGCGCCGACAAAGCTGTCATTCATGGCTGCTTTACTGGGCTCTAGTGATGAACACGTGCTGTCCATGGCTTAATAGCCGTACTACGCACGCACCACACAATGTTCCACACCAACGACAGCGAGGGCTTGACATCTAACTGGGGGCCTAACTGTAAAGAAAAACAATCTGAAATCACTGTGAGAGGTTTCAGAGCCTTGTGAATACACAAAGCATTACTTTTATCTGCTGCATGTGATACATTGAGCCCATTGTGAAGCTGTGTATGGCAGGTCTCTTCACAACATTATGATTTGGATTCACACAGGGCTACCCCTCTACCTCAATGCATGTGCAGGACTGAAGTTACAATTTGTTTAGGGCAAGGCCACTTTGAAACAACAGAGCGCCCGCTGTCTGTCAATGGTTTTTGTTATAGACTGGTCCCTTGTTTAAGGACGTCCGGTGTTTGTGTACAACGGGTGCATACAGTGTTTGCAACCGATAAAGGGTCGCGATAGCGTGAACGTAAACACTTTACCCTACAACTTCTTTTGAACGGATTGTGCTGGAAATACATTAACACGTCACAACCACAAGATACATCGTCGGCTGAAAACTAAAACAAGTAAATATTGAACTTTCATTAAAAGGGCACGACGACCAACAGGGAAAAAGGTCACGGCATTATGGCCGTGAAAAGGGTATTTTTTCGAGGGACACCACGGCCAGTTAAGGGCATGGACGACACTGGCCGCCTTATAATTCGAGACTTGATGTTGCCGTGCTCTTGTACCTACATCTGTTGGTAGTGCTCATGTCGCGTACACTGGCAATACACCACTAGTTGTTACCCTGGGAAAGAGTTTGTGGACATGTTCAGGCATTGCAAATCTGTTGCAAATGGATTGCAGCTCGCCCCTGGAATCATTAGAACATGTAACACTACAATAAGTGTTGCTTTGCTTTTTCAACTCATGTTGAGGGGATACGGTACTGGATACATGGATTGCAATCTTTTTGTATATAGAGTCTTTAAATTGAAATAAATACCTGTATGCACTGCGTCAATGCATTATTAGTGCCCACAGATACAAATGTAATTGTTGACTCAAAAACACATATTGAAAACTATGCAAAGTAACACATTGGCCACAAGAAAGCATTCTGATATTGCCTGAGATACATTAAAGTTAATGAACAACAGATTCTAGTTTTCATGTGATGGTTCATGGTATTGGTACATGTACATTCATGTAGGCTTGTAACATACACTGTACAATGGTATCAATGAATGAATGCAAGTTAAAACAGAAAGCTGTATTCATTTGCAATGCCCAATCAGACAGTTTGACAATATTCACTTCCTTATTTTAACTCTTCTTACTTTACTCTGATCTTTTTTAATCTCAGGTGTCTCTCCTCATGTCCACCAGCATCTTGGAAGCCCATAACCATGGTAACCCAAGACCCACAAGACCCTAGTCAGTCTCAGACTCCCAGGGCAGATGCTGAAGACTCTACCAGTGAAGCTCTGAAGACACTACAGGGAGAGTTGGAGATGTACAAGAAACAGGAAGCTCACAATGACACATGAATGAGAGGTAAGCAATATTCTTGATTCACTGGGAACATTTATTTCATGTTAAAATCTCTTGTTATGACGTAGAAACTATTTTGGAATTGCAGTGAACACATAATCATATAAACCATGCAGCTAAAGTTGTGTTTGCATTGGACTTCTTCTTGGTTAAACTAACCGATTATTGGTTGATTTATTTAACCCAGGTAAATTAACCAAGTCCATTGGGTAGTTTAACCACGTTTAACTGGCCACCATTTGCCCAGGTAAACTAACCGGTCAATCTAAACGAGCCAAAAAGTCCAGTGCCGACGCATCGGTAAAACTGGCCAGTAAAGAACCACGTCCAGTGCATTTCACTGTATAACACATGGAAACATTGATTCCCAAAAGTGTCTAACCAAGATTAGTCTGATGATGACATCAGGTGAATTGGGTCAATACTGACTGTAAAGCCACTTTAATCAGTCTCATTTATGAACTGTTAGTTTGATCATGTTTGCTTTGGTTGCCCAATGATCAAAATATCAAATTCCATATTTACACTCACAAATTGAGTTTAGAATAAAAAACACACAAATCGATTCTAGTTTTTTATATTTAAAATATATAAAAGGGTTGGAGAAAAATCACTTGACGATTCCATTCAAACCATAAGTTAACAGTTTTTCATCTAGTAAGAGTCAGGTATTATATTACGTTTATTTTTCAACAGTTTAAGATCTTGTACTATGTATTAGCTATGAATTATAAATACCATACGTACCAAGCACTGTACAAAATTAAAACCAAGTTAAGACCAATGCGATTTTACAGAAAATGCTGATGTGATTGTAACCTATTGGTGATAGACGCGGCCAACATGGGTTTTGTGGCCTCCTGATCGGCCATCTCTCTGGCATCAGTGTTGTTATTGTGAATAAATGAATATCCGCAAAAAATTTATTAGTGGCTGACGTTTTGACCCTAGCAGAGTCTTTCTCGAAGGCTAAAAGACAAGACAACACACATACATGCATACAAGGGTGACAAGAGCAGTCAAGTGGAAATACATGAATAGAGAGAGTGGAGAGAGAAAAGCAAGAAGCATTCAGAAAGAGCAGGGGTAGGCAGGGATTATGGAGACAAAGGGGGGGGGGGGTTGGAGGGAAGGGGATGGCTAGACCACAAGAAGTTGGAAACACAAAGGACAAAATGGAAGGTTGGAAGAAAAGTAAATAGTTAGTTAATAGGGCAGACCAAAAATATGGATATCTGTGGGGGAAAGGGAGAAGGCAAAGACAAAGGGTTTAGTCATTTCCTTCTTGTATGTTCAAACCATCGGGCTGAATGGTCTTTATGCGCCTTATCCACAATTTCTCCCTACTCATCAGACGGACAGTCTCTCTGGAGTTACCTAGTGCCTCAATGCCCTGTAAATTCATGTCAAAAATGGAGTGGTTAGGAAGATTGAAGTGGTGTCCTACAGGTGTATCCAGCTTGTGGGTGTTGACTGTGGATCTGTGGCCGTAGAAACGCCTCTTCAGTGTAGTTCTTGTTTCACCTATATATTGAAGACCACAAACTCTGCAAGATATGAGATAGATTAGATTAGTTGTGGTGCAGGTGACATGACCCCTTGTCTTATGGGTGGTACCACCAGTATGGCTGGTAAAGGAGTCTGATATTCCATGATGTTCCTGGGGCGCTAGTACGACCGATAATGTCAAAATTTCGAAAGAGGAGTACAGCGCCCCAGTTACTGGGTCTAGGTGTACCCTAGTCCGAGCTACTGGACATATTATCTGGCGTATGTTGGGTCCGAGTGAATGCTCATATTATGTTTGTTGATACCACTGTATAAATGCCCTACAATTCTGTACAAGATTCCCAAATTTGAAGTGACAAAGTACTCCTACATGTCCTAGAACAATGAGGTTCAATCCGCTATCGTCTCCACGAACCTCATAGAGCATGTAGAGCTACATGTACAAAATCCTATTCAAAACTTTTTGCCCTTCACGTTTGTGCACCTGTAGTTCTCTTTTGAAACCGAATCTCACAAAAATTAGGCTGTACATGTTCCTTGAACTCTCATTAAGCAAATAAAAAATTGTAAAAACTGATTAAATTCTTTCCGTAATTCAGATCCCATTCAAACAGTGTTGTAACAAATATATGCGGGAGTTGCATGATTTGTGTACAACACCAACCCGGGACCAGCGTTGCTGCTGTTTTACCATCCGCCAAAACCACCTTTGTTTTCGTCAAGATTTTTATTTATTTTAAATATTAATATTACTATTAGGCCTATAATTCCATCTCAATGCTTTAACACGTGAAAGTTGTGATCGTTCTGTCTCGTGAATTAGGCATGGTCTGCCATTACTGTGTACATTGCCCATAAAACGCACTGTACATTAAATACAGTCTGTACACCACAGAGTCGTTGTGTCCCTATGCAAGTATTGTTAAAACTTGTTATAGCACCCTCTCTCATGTAAAGCACCACTTCGAGTCAATGGGATTGTTAGGTATAGGAGAAGGGATTTTTGTTGGTAGGTTGAATGCAGATATGAAAACTAAAGCGCCGTCAAGCATAAGGTTCTATTTAACTTGATATTTTCACTTCTGGACAATAATCAATCGCCATGAAGTGTCAAAACAATATCACTAGACACTTTTACTTTGTTATAACCCAACCCCCCAGTGTTTGTTACGCAAACAAACATACGTTTAGCTTTTAATATTATCATACATACAAACTTACAATAAAAATGATTCATCTATCCCTCACAAATACAAATCTCTCCAACAAAATGACATGGTATAAAGCGAAATGATACTCGCTGGCAGTGGTTCTATACAATTATCCCTCCCAGATTACAAACATTAGGAGCCTGGCAAGAGCTATTCTGCCTACAGAATAGAAAGAACTCAGAGAGAAAATTTGTATGCTCTCTCCCTGACGAAAGCCAAATGGAAAAAAGAAAGGTTCAAAGAACGTAACTGAAAACTTTACTTCCTTTAGTAACTATGCAAATTACTTGGTTTCCATATAATAATAATAATTGGCAATTAAATGCTGTACTTAGTCAACTACACCACAAAGCTTACAAAAATCAACAAGTAAAGTGCTTTAGTATATTCCAGCAGCCCCATCCTAAAAGTTCTTGTGGATCTGAATCTCATTTATGAAATGTTAGTGTAAAAATGTTTGCTTTGCTCAACAATCAAAATATCAAAGTCAATGTTTATTTAAACAAACACAAGTTCTTAAGCAAACTAAAACTGTCTGAGTTTAGGTTTGAAATTCAAGGAAACTGGTACATTACGTTATTTTCCCCCCTTTTTTGGGGGGGGGAAGCTATCATGAAATAATTTACTTTTGTTTTTTAGATTTGTAAAATGTTTAATTCGTTTCATGTTTTGACAGATGTTAATTTTTGCATCGGGGATAAAGAATTTAATTTGGTTTTACCCTTACATAGATGTGTACTGAGCACTGTATACTCAGTACTTTCCCAAGCTCTGTGAAAAAAAAACACAGGCAAATCACTCGGGTGGGATTCGAACCCACGACCTTTACATTACTAGAGCAGATGTCTTACCACTAGACCACCAAGATAGCCCGATGGCTAGAGGTAGTTCAACAATTTGTGTATTGAGCACTGTATACCCAGTACTTTCCCGAGCTCTGTGAAAAAAACACAGGCAAATCACTCGGGTGGGATTCAAACCCACGACCTTTGCATTGCTAGAGCAGATGTCTCACCACTAGACCACCGAGCTAGCCCAATGGCTAGAGTTGTTTTCATGTTATCCCAAAGTTTACAACAGGTTTAACTAATCTCATTCTGGTCGAGTCCGGCATAATGAATGCTGTGCTCATTTGTGGATACAAATTTACACATAATAACATAGTTTATTAATTGATTAGTTATTCATTATCTAAGTTTAGTGTCTCATTTTTCTTATGGCTTAGAATGATTAGTTTTTAGGCTAGTTCAGTTGTTGAACTAGGGCCTACATGTATTCATTTTGAGAAATTAAAAAAATTGGAACTGGAAAACGACTGTATGCGGTACTGAATGATAAGGTCACTACGGTTTTTTTTAGTGGTGGGGGAGGGGGGTGGCACACAAAATCTGGAAGAATACAGATGTGCAAAAGCAATCAAACAGAATGCTCACAACTCAAAAATTATATCAAACTAAAGCTAGATGATTGATACAGTGATTGTTAGTGGACGTATTTCCTCTTTTCATTAACCCTCCTACTCTCAGTGACTCTTGGCAACATTTTCCAGTGAGTTGACCAACCATTTAAAACCATTCGACTGCCAAGGTTGTGTACGGTGGCACAACTGTGCACAGAACTAACTGTGTACTGTGTACATGCATTCCCTCATGGTATCATATTGCAGGCTGGCATAGTTTATCTATCTTTCAAAACCACAGTGAATGGTATTGAATGGTCAGACAGCAAGAGGGTTAAGCTGTCGTGTCAGGGCACAGCAAAACAAATCACCTCTAAAATCGTCCAACTCCAAATGTCTTTGGTTGGGAGTTTAGGTTTTGATATCACCACTGGTTTAAGGCACATTATTTATCTCCATGGTTTGATGTAATATGTCAATGATGATGATACACATGTATGTATTCCTCAAGTCTATCTTTACTTCTCATACTGTAAATGATTTGAACTTCCTCCAATTCTACCCAGAGATGCCCTCATTAGAGCATTTATAACTTTAGCTGCATAATGGAGTGATTGGATATCCAGTGAATGTGACACAATGTACAACGTATAATATGTTCCTGAGATTGGGTTTTCCAGTCAAGATGGCTTCGGAAAAATGAATAACACGTATACATGTCAGTACAGGGCAATGTAAACTGTGTACTAGAGCTACTTGCTGTTACCATGGTTACAGTCAAAGGTGCAGACAGACACCTCTTTATGAAGATCAGTTTCGAGATTATCAGTTTATTGATATTGAACTTGGACTTTATACGTGCACTCAGTTTGAAGTACATCTAGGTCTGTTATCAGCTACTGTACACATTAGTGCAGTGATTATTTTGTAGATTTTATAACAGTACTTGTTAGAATGCTGACATATTTGAATTAGGTGTGTGATTGAAATAACTAATTTAAAGGTTCCCCACTTTTACTTGTGTTTTATGTTTTCCGGACCTATTTTATGAATTTTTTGGATCATTTTCATTATCATTCATTCGATTTCGCTAGAATTTTACACATTCAAGTAAATTGAGGTTGCTCTTTCAATTTTGTGGCGTTCAATTTGGTTTTGGAGCGTTTAAAACGTACTTTGTGGCAATCTTACACTATGTTTTTGGCACCTCTTAATGTAAAAAATTATCAAATTAGCAAACATCACGGCGCATGGGACTTAAATCAACTGTGTTTTCGTTTCTTATTCATTTTTTGGCAACAAATTTTCACCACTTGGTCATTCAAATTAAAATGGCTTTACATTTATTACTTTAAATTGATGTATTTTTTCCTTTACTTCTGAGGTAGTTTTTTCAATGTTTTGCCTTTTGAAAACTAAGCTTGACAAACTATTGGGTTAGGTCACAAAATAATGAAACCAAAAGATTAGGAACTTTCACCTCAGTGGGGTTTTCGAACACACAAAAAGTTTAAAATCTGAGAGGGGCATCTTTTATTCCTTAGGGCTGCCGGTTTATGAAGCATCTCAAAAGTCAGACTGGTAGGAACGTTCTTTTATGAATAGTAGAGTATTCCTGCGATCGTACAAGGACCATTCCGTAGGACCGCTGGAGTGTTCCTTTGGATCAGTTATAATGCCAACACATACATGTAATATTCTCTCATGTAGGAACGTTGTTTCTGTGGAATGTTCTGCGTGACCAGGTGACTTGTCACAATTGTGAGAATGAGCACGTGTACTAGGGTTGAAAAATACACTCAACGCAAAGATAATACTTGCACAGTCATGTATGTATTTGGAGCAGATGATTAAGAATGTTATCATCGTTATTAGCTCGTTTGATATGCAATTGGCATTTTATTTTATTTAAATAAAACAGCAAACCCGCTTTTTGTGAGTTGATTATTAAATGCTAAAACAAGGGGTCATTTTATTTGGTGTGTGATTCTTTGCTTCCAGTGCCGTAGGTTTGCTTGAATGACACTTCAACATTAAAATGTAACAAGAATTCTGTTTAAAGGTATTGTACACTTTGGGTAACAGCTCAAAATCAGTGTCCACATTTTGTGTGATTAAACATCTGCATGAACAAACAAAGCTGTGATTATTATTTTTAGGTTAGCTCAGTAGTTAGCACTAAGGCATAAATTTATAAAGTTTTTTAGACTTGCAACTTTTTGGATAAAAAAAAAAGAGGAAAACGACTGCAGACCCAACTAAATGACAAGGTTCCCCAAGTATTATAAAAAAAAAAAAAAAAATTAATTGGGGGGGGGGGTTCGGGGATGCTATCTGGAAGAAAATAAAAGTATTCAAGCAGTGCTTACCACAAATTAAAACTTATATCAAACTAAAGATTGACAAATGATCTTTCAATTGTCAGTAACAGTATTTCCTCTTTGTATTTAGCTGAGTCAGGGTGTGACAAAACAAATCGCCCCAAACTAAAATCATCCGTAACAACACCCAATGTCATCAGTTGTGACTTTATGTTTCAATGATAACTAGACGTGTGTTTGTTGCGTAACAAACACCAGATAAATTAATTGTCCAGATGTTGATCTGACAGCGCTTTAGTTTACATTTATGATGGCAAAGAAATCATAAGAAAACTCTTGATGAAAACTTTGTTGTAGGCACAATTAAATATAATTTGCACACTTTTATTTTCTAATTGAAATTCCTCTTTGGGCCGGATTGAAGGTTAAGTACAGGTCATGTGTGAATATAAAATGTGACACAATGTGAGGAGCTATTATATGTTGCAAACTAGAATTTATGACATGCGGTTCAAATGTCATACTTTTTAAACAATATCCTTTGATTTGGTGAAGTTGACACCAGGGCCCAATTTCATAGAGCTGCTTAAGCACAAAAATTTGCTAAGTACAACAAAATCATGCTTACCAGAATAAGGTTACCAGCCAAAATCCCATGTCCCATGTACCATTAATAACTGGTATCCTGCTCATTTGTGCTTAGCAGAACATTGTTAAGCGATATTTTCTGCTTAAGCAGCTCTATGAAATTGGGCCCTGATGACATAGTAATGGCATCATATTGTTTATTAAGTTAGGTAGTAATCTTCAAAATGGTATTACTTGCCCTGAAAAATAATGTTTGAATTTCCGCTTTTGTCCGATCTAAAGGATCAAGTTTGGGTCATTAATTTGAGTACAACACAGTTCAGAGATTTATCACACCCGAGGGAGCCTCAAATCTCAAGGCGCTATATTTTTCTTCAAGGTATGTGTAGCTTTATTCAAAATTTAAATACACTTTGGTTTGCAAAGCCCCATGTAACATTTTACAAGGTTCTGTGGCACAATCTACATTCAACCATACCAACAAAAATCCCTTCTCCTGTACTTAACGAAACATCGACAAGAACAACTTTGTAAGAACAAATAACGGTGTGCCGTTAAATCTGCCCAGACATGAGTGCACTACACATGTTCTAAGTTGTTTGTAGTTTCCTGATAAACTAATGAATGAATGAAAGGTTCAAAGCTCGAACAACACTGTGGTGTACGAACCGTATTTAATGTACATGTACGAACCGTATATAATGTACGAACTGTATATAATGTACGGTGCATTTTACGAGCAATGTACACAGTAATGGCTAATTGTGCTTGTTTATCGATATATTTACAGGTGTTTTTAAATCGTTTCATTTGAAGCATTGTTTAGTTCATGAGATGAAACAATAACATCTGGAAATGTAATAATATGAAGAAAACAAAATCTGGACGAAAACAAATGTGGTTTCAGGGAATGACAAATATTCCTCAAGTCTATCCTTTCTTCTCATACTCTGGCCCATCACTATGGAATGAACTCCCCCAAATCTACAACAAGTCACTACTTGTACAAGCCAAGCTTTTAGGCTTTTTAGGCCTCCTTCCCAAAGAATGGGCTGATGTAGTGGGTTGCATGATCAGGGATTGAGATCATTTTTCTTGCTTTATAACATCGTGTTTGGGATCGAGAACATTTCTTGCACACGATTTGTTTCATCAAATAATCTGTAATAGTACACACACAAAAATATATTTTTAATTTTATTTCCGAGAGCACGGCTTGCAATAAAAAGTGGAAGCCAAGGCTCTGAAAATAGGACTTGAGTTGTTTCATTTGGCTGTGCCAATCACGGCTGCACGGCTGGCTGCCTTAAAGCTTGGTACTACATGTAGCTTCAAAACTTATTTGAAAACTTAATTTTGTGCTTAAAATTTAATAGATTTACTCATTGTAGGCCCACTTGCTTCTGCATCTCTCCTGCACCAGGAGTGTCTCTTTGACAGACATGGCGCATTATAAAAGGCCACTATTATTATTATTAAATACTGTTAATAATTTGAACTTCCACAATTTCTACCCAGAGTTGCCCTCGGTATAGCATAAGTTTAGCTGCATAATGGAGTGGTTGTACAAACTGTATATCCAGTTGAATGTGACACAATGTACAATGTATGTTCCTGAGATTGGGTTTTCCAGTCAAGATGGCGTTGAAAAAATAAATAACATGTACATGTCAATACAGGGCAATGTAAACTGTGTACTAGAGCTACTTGCTGTTTAATCAAAGGTCAGACAAACAACCATTTATAATGATCAATGTGGAGATAATTAGTTCATTGAAATATGACTGTTGATAATGAACTTGGACTTTATACATGCACTCAGTTTGAAGTACATCTAGGTCTGTTATCAGCCTTTCTACATGTGAGTACAGTGGTTATTGTGTAGATAACTGTACTTTTTGGAATATTGACATATTCCAATTTTTTCTGATCATTTTCATGATGATTCATTCAATTTTGCAATAATTTTACACATGCAAGCAAAATAAGGTTTCTTTTTAAATGTTGAATTGATGTTTTATACTGAAAATCACATTTTCTCCAATAATGTTTGTTTGCAAACTTATTTATTTTGATATACTCAATGAGATTACGTTAAATTTTGTTAAAGGGGACACAGTTGGGGGCACTATCATTCTTGGTTTGTCCCAATTGAGGGGAAAAACATGTTTTGGTGTTGTGTTGTTTGTAACTTTTTTGGACCCAGGGTGCAATGATGGGGCCAAATATATGACTCTTACCCAGCTAACACGTTACGTTGCTACAACATTGTGCAACGTTGTGATAAGGTCAGCATTAGTCGCGTGCTGTGACAACGTCTCTACAACGTTACAGCTACGTCAGATTGTTACTGATTTTCAATCCAAAGTTGCCTTTTGGTAGTATATTGGTATTTTATAAAACGTTATGATGTGGTTTAACATATAACGTTGTAACAACGTGATATTTAGGTTGTCTGACTTTGTTGTATTTACGTTATTAAAGGTGACGTTGTGATGACGTAGTCATGTGGTTTCATCGTCACGTAGTATTTAAGTTGTGTTCATTACGTTGTGCATACGTACTATTTTGGTTTCCCAACCACGTAGTTTATATGTTGTGTTCATGACGTTGTGATGACGTAGTCATGTGGTTTCCTCGCCACGTAGTATGTAAGTTGTGTTCATGACGTTTTGATGACGTAGTGCTTTGGTTTCATTACCACGTAGTTTAAATGTTGGTGCCATGACGTTGTGATGACGTAGTCATGTGGTTTCCTCGCCACGTAGTATGTAAGTTGTGTTCATGACGTTTTGATGACGTAGTGCTTTGGTTTCATTACCACGTAGTTTAAATGTTGGTGCCATGACGTTGTGATGACGTAGTCATGTGGTTTCATCGTAACGTAGTATTAAAGTTGTGTTCATAACGTTTTGATGACGTAGTGCTTTGGTTTCCTAACCATGTAGTTTAAGTGTTGGTGCCATGACGTTGTGATGACGTAGTCATGTGGTTTCATCGTAACGCAGTATTAAAGTTGTGTTCATAACGTTTTGATGACGTAGTGCTTTGGTTTCCTAACCATGTAGTTTAAATGTTGGTGCCATGACGTTGTGATGACGTAGTCATGTGGTTTCATTGTCACGTAGTATTTAAGTTGTGTTCATTACGTTGTGCAGACGTACTATTTTGGTTTCCTAACCACGTAGTTTATATGTTGTGTTCATGACGTTGTGATGACGTAGTGCTTTGGTTTCATTACCACGTAGTTTAAATGTTGGTGCCATGACGTTGTGATGACGTAGTCATGTGGTTTTATCGTCACGTAGTATTTAAGTTGTGTTCATCACGTTTTGATGACGTATGTGTTTTGGTTTCCTTGCCACGTAGTTTAAATGTTGGTGCCATGACGTTCTGATGACGTAGTCATTTGGTTTCTTTGTCACGTAATATTTAAGTTATGTTCATCACGTTTTGACAACGTAGTCAATTGGTTTGTTCATCACGTGATATCTTAGTTGTTTTCATGACGTTGTGGTGCGCGTTGTACATCGGTTTCCTCATTACGTTGTGTTCATGTTGTGGCCACGACGTTGTGATGACGTGGTGTTTTGGTTTCTTCACCACGTCGTATTTATGTTTGTGCCATGACGTTGTGCCGACGTAATATTCTGGTTGGACCACCACGTAGTTTATATGTTGTGTTCCTAACGTTTTAATGACGTAGTCTTTTGGTTTCTTTTAAAGTAGTATTTATGGTGTGTTCATGACGTTGTGATGACGCAGTGTTGTGGTTTGCTCATTACACTGTTTGGGTATTTGTTTTTGATCATACGTATTTGTTGTTGCCATGATGGTATATGCCAAACGTACATGACGTGAATAAATCTTCCATTATAAAACTCTGACCCCCTTTTTTGCCTTGGTAGAGACGAATTAGGCTTCACCAAGATAAGCCAATTAGCCGGTGTAATCTACACCTAAGATATGGCACACTTCATATAATAGTCTGCCCATGGTCTGCCCTATCTATCTGAACACCTAATTGGCTTAGCAAGGGCCGTGGTTGCAGTTTTCACCCCGAAAAAGACGCCGTATGTACACACTGTGCGTAATGTGTGTATCACATCGCAAGCACGACGCCCGAAAATAAAACTCGAACGCCTTGGTCAAGGCCGGCCAGGGGGGACGGAAGGGGGTAGCGCCACCAGCGCACCACCTACGTTGAAAATAATCTCATTCGCCCCTCGCGACGTGAACTGATCGAAGCTCCCCAATCAAAACCATTGAACAAACGGACGTGTGTGTATGCACAGTATTTACTATTTGAAATACGGTTGCTCTCCACTGCGTGCCTTTGAGACTGCTTGGACGAGTCCATTTTATCAGAGGGTGTTATTATCTCCAAATAATGTAAATTCACAAAATCTTTACACCAGAAAACATTTGTAAAAATTGTTTTCGTTGCCAACCGATTTAGTAATTTAACAACTGAATAAACAACATATATTTTTTACGTAAAAGACATGTATAACATATCCGTGTTTAAGATGTGTATGTTGCCTCAGAATTAAAAATTTCCTGCGGAAAATGTTCCCGTCCGTCAACAGAGATCGTTTGAACGCAAACTAAGCATCGGCAGAAACCATTCTCTCTCAATTTTTTTTTTTAAATCGTCAAATATCTAGAGGATGTACCGAAGGATTTTGTTTAAACTTTCAGGAATGACAGATCTATTCCTAAATATTACGTTAATGGAAAAAAAATCAGAGGATGAGCGATAATTTTTGTTACATTATGTCGAAATTTGTAGCCATTTTAGGGGGACGTTTTGTAATGAAATTCCAACCTGGACCCATTCATACACGTTTAATAGCCGCTGCAATCATGGAGGAAGGAAATACTTCCTCCATACTGCAATAAACCAACGGAAAGTTTTCGGTAATATTTTTACGCATTTTATTTACAACTAAGCACCTCAACAATTGAAATAACTCTTACGATATACACCGTTGTGTTTTCAGTGCTGTTAAAGAGATAATTTTAACGGTATACATGGATTTCTTTTTGTTTTTTAATGGTCATCACCTCTTTTTACTCCATGGTGTACCCAATCTGTGATCGCAAATGATTGCGCAACACCCATCCCCCTCCCCCCTGGTCAAGGCATGGCTACCTCAGGCTTATTAGCAATGCCAAGATAGTCATAAAGCAATACCTCCTCTCTCTATGCTCTGACCATTGAACAAAATATGATGTTTGTAGTATCCTTACACTACACACTCACACTGATAGAGCTACCCAAGTCCAGACATGTGTTTACCTCATCAACATTCCAATCATGACCCAACCTAACTAATGAATAATGCATAGAGACCACCACCATGCAGTGATGGTACCCTTGAAACAGTAGCCCATTGATAAGTGTACATGTATGTGTATTAAGCAAGAGATATGTGGGACAATAAACCAAGCAAGCATCGAAGCAACAACTCTTGTGAAACTCAAGATATTACATTGGCGACGAGGATGGGATTACATATAACTTATAATTTACAGTTACTTTCCTACATAAATGTGTGTCTACTAATGCTTGGTGTGGTAGTAGATCAATGTGTGTGGATTGGACATTGTGTTCCTGCCTATATGGTTCCATTATGCACGAGGGGATCATGGACATGATCAAAAGCTCTTATATAACAATTAATTGAGGGTCACCAGAAGTACATAAATGTAAATGTTCTTCAGGACATTCCTATGATATAATGGGTTTTTCATGTACACAGCAGAACAAAGTCTGTCAAGAGTTGCAATTGTTTTTGTTCTGATTTTTGGCAAATCGATCACCGATTTATTTTATTTTTATTTTCGAAATTGAAATAATCAATTTAAAATCACAAACAAAGTGACGGAAATTTGAACAAAAATGCATAATAAACAAATAATGTCAAATATATGAAATAATGGAAAACAATGTTTTTATGCCTTCTGCAGAGCTTGCGAAAAATGGTACACCGATCTCGTTCAATTTCATAGAGCTGTTAAGCAATACCGCTTACTATTTCTTTTGCTGAGCAGAATATTGAATTGCGGACCAGTCACACATAAACCATGGAGGTAACTTGATACCATTTTGGTTGGTTATCTGCTTCTCTGCTAAGTGCTAAGCAAGACTTGTCTGTCCTGGTTTGCAAGAGCGGCAGAAATGAGAAAAAAGGGAAACTATTTTTTTTTCCAATTAAAAATTTTAGCCGGTAATTTATTTTTAATGACAAGTGCAACATGTTTTTGGACAGGTTTGGCGGTTTTGTTTGTGTTTTTTCCACGTTGAAAGAATTGAGTGTGTTACAGTCGCCGCAACCGTATCTATATGATACTTTGGCCGGTAACCTAATTTGCTTATCAAAAATTTTGTGCTCTCAACATGATTAAACCTTGTGTCATTTACAAGTTAACTTCAGTTGAAATAAATAAACAGTTGTAAAGATTGCTTTGATTTATTTATTATGTTCAGACTTGTGTTTAGAGTATTCTAGCACAAATTTAGCTGATGTTTTGTTTAAGCTTAATCAATTGAATTTGTGTAATAATAATAATAATAATAATAATAATAACAATGAAATTAACTTCAATTTATTATTTGTTACTATAATTGTGTTCACTATGAAATAAATTTTCCGAAAAAGTTTAAACATGTTTGTATAAAATCGCTTTTTTGGAAATGTGTGAGAATATTTAGGCTATTTTTAGTTGAGTGAATTGTTGTTGGGTGAGCATATATTTTAATTTTTCAAAAAATTGTTCCTTAATTAAATTGTCCCTTAAACTGTTTATAACAGAAACAAATTATCTTTGCAAAGCGTAGTGTTTCTTATGATTGTTTTTAACTTTCAGAAAAAGGCAGTACAAAAATATGAAATGGATTGCAATTAATTCGAAGGCCTATACTCAAAGA